>VYZM01008743.1:149680-197732 GCA_013398915.1 Dromas ardeola | reverse complement strand
CCCCCCCCCCCCCCCGAAAAGGGGGGGGACATTTTTCCTTCTGGGCTTCCCCACTATAGCTGAAACTGAAACCAGAAGTGCCAGAATACCACAATAAAGGCTGCTCTTACCGTATTTTTGAACTGACTAGAAGAGACAGGAAGATGAAGAAACCCTGTGAGAGATAATAAAAGACAAGCTCTTGAAAACTGAATTGTGATGTGGCCACCAGAAATACCACTCTCAGAAGCAAAAATACTTGCAAGCGTATCCCTAGAGAATGGAGTGTCAAGCCCTGGCTCGGTAGCTCTGCCCTTTTTTCGAGCTGGATTATGCAAGAATCTTCTGTGAACACATGGACAGAGAAAGCAGCAGTGGCTTTTGTCAAGCATCAAGCTATCATGAAAATGCAGAAATTACCATATTAGATTAGGATATGCCCCCTATCAAGTTCCTCTTAGCAGTCATTAGCCCCAGATGCTCCAGAAGACACTGAGACAGTTCTAGCATAGCATATCCCGCAGGAGACCTCTCCCCCCTGTTTGCCGTAGCCAGCAGTTGGATAAAGCACTGAAGCACTGGAGGAGGAACTGCCTCCCCCTGTGCTCCAAAGAGCTCAGAGAAAACGCACAGAACTTGGCCCCTAACTGGTAGGTCTCTGGATCCTTTCAGAGTAATTCAGGGTTAGCTCTAGTCCAAAGAACATTTCATTCGTAAGTGTTTTTAATAAAGCAATGGAAGCCACCCACGTTCTGCTGGGACAGTACAGGTTTGTGTTTCTGAGCTCTTGAACCATTTCAGCAAAAACCTGATGCCCACCAGGATCCTTTTAAATGTCATATCAGGCGGCAAGTGCTATTTTGCATGGTGAGCTAATTAATTTTTTAATAAAAAGGAGTCATCCAACTAAATTTTTGCTATGAACACATACAACAGTAGCCCCAGCTCAAATGTTTATGCAAGATGAGTACACAGCTTTTTCCCTATTACCTTTTGAGAGGCAGCAAGGCAGCCTCAGGCAGGCCTCTGTCTCCTTGGGAACGTCACTGGGGAGCTGTACCACTTCAGACTTCTTCAAAATAGGAAAACATTTCAAAACCAACCACACACTTTAATTACTGGCAATTAGAAATTCCTGGTTTTGTGTGTTTACAGCTGAAAAATGTTAATGTGTGCCAGTTGTGTCAGAAAGTTTGATTAAGCTCTTTAAACTGAACTTGAAAAACTTAAAACACTCCAAACACTCTATGATCAGAGTATCTTGGGGGGCTTTCCAAAGTGACATGTAGAAGTCAGAGCTGCTTTAATAGTCTCCTCACTGTTCCCAGTGGACCACAGCTTGCCTTGCAAAGACACACACCCAACATAGCTGGCAGAAGAGATTTCTATCTGGCAGTTTCACAAAGACGAAGCAGCATCTTAATCACATCTAAGATCACTAATTGAATGGTAACTGGAGTTACAATTAAGGTTCAAACTGGAGTTACAACTGAGGTACTGGTGCGTAGCGAGGTAGAGAGCAGCTATGAAATGAGAGAAAGGTGAGGTTGCGCGGCTTAGCTTCTTTTTCAGCATACAGCAGAGCTGTGTTAGTAGTTTTCTTAGAAAATTGAAGACTGAAAGAAACAGCATCAATAAAAAAGTGATGTTAGACTAAGTTCATAAGCAAGATAGAAAGAGAACAAAAGGTACTTTTTCTGGCCTAACAGAGATGATATTTCCATAGATATGTAAGGCTGATGATGAATGCTTGCTACAGAGCTCTCCATGTGTCATAAAATATGAGCAATAAAATAAAGTCAAAGAATTGAAAAGACAAATGACAAGCCTCTGTGCATCATTAATGAATGATGAGGGTAGAAAGGCAGAAGATAACCCTCCATGCATATAACAATGATGTCTTTGACTGGTGGTGCTTCTCTATGCCTGCACGTTTAATAAGATGTGTTAGAATTAAAAATTTAAAAATCAAGTCCATGTACTCCATAAAATATGAGGAAAGAAGCAACTCTAGCCTAAGTTAAGACCCTAGCATTGTATATCCTATTAAAGAATGAGATGTGTTGATTTATGCAAATACTCATAAATGAAGCACGGCAGTATTCTAATACTGAAAACAAAACAAGTCATACACTCAGTAATCTCATGCCTCATTAAAGGAAGAATTTTGCTACTTAGCAGAGTTGGTAGTCCACAGGACTCCATTATTGTATCAACTGACATCTTGTCAGCTGCTTTATACCTAAAGCTGCTCCAGGCACCTGGCTAACTAGTAGGGTACGGTATTTTTTCCCAGCTATCATGCATTAGAGAGAAGACGCCAGAGTTCACGTTTTGCTCGTAACACTGTCCATTGGAAAGGAACTGAAGACACTACTTAATAAGCAAACCCACATGGCACAGCCCTTTCAGCATCACACATACTTCCTGGAGGAGAAATGTAAGCACGAAGAGTGACAACTTTCTTTTTGCACATCTTTAAGAAGTGTTTTTATGCTGTGCTCTCTCTTCCACTGAAATACAACACGCCTTTACTGAGAGTCAAAGCTGCATTTCAAACTTTCTCCAGTATTAATGACAACATACACAAAACAGCTTTCCAGTTATAAATATTTTGGGGACTTCTGAAAAGTAAGCCTTAAAAGGGCGATGTCAAAGAACTGGAGGGACCTCTCAGCACTGGTCTCAAAAGGCAAGGCACCATCAGCAGCCGTGGGAGATGCGCTGGGGCTCCTGGTGAGAGCCAGGAGGACATGCAGCTTTGTGCTGTTGATCACCGGTGACCCAGAAGACGGAGTCAGATTGGCCTGAGATCGCAAGTCATGGCTTCATGAAAGGGACAAAGACTTGCGCGTTTACCTGCTTTTTACCTACCACAGTAAGGATACAACAACATATTCAAGTCACAGAATCCATCAAATTGTGATCTGAGGGGGACAACTGCACCTCTGCAACGTCCAATTTGAGAGGGATTAGGAACTTCCTGAGAGATTACCAATGCGCACCACTCCGCACAGTAATACTGGAGCTGGTAGCTCCCCAGTTTACAAAAGGAGAGAAATCTCCTCTTACAAGTCATACAAGCCACATGAGTACAGTAGTTTTTTCCCAAATATTGCCAGTACGACCAAACCAAAAGGCACCTGATGTTACCCTAATCACACCCCAACCATGCTGGGTTGTTTTTGAAATATCCAGCACCATTGTTTGTGGTTTTTTCCTTTGTTATTGTTATGAGTACCTTAAAATATGTGGGTTTTCACATTCTACTCTCTCTCGTTCATATGTGCACAGACATAGCTGGGGTCACTTCCCAACTTGCCTTTGTTGCCTGTCACATTACTGTCATTCCCACGTCTCACTCACTCAACTACTGAAAGTGCAGGAAAGAACAGGCAGTGATCTCCAGTAAAACATGCAACATTGCCCATACTCCTGATATTACAGGCCCAAATTAGGGTGCCAGTATTACACTCTGGGACAGATTTCACCAGGCTTGGCTTCTCTGCCACCATAATCTCAGCTGACCTTGCTGGCTAAATGGCGCAGACAATTGTTTTGCGTTACAGGGCAGAAAAAAGTAAAACCCAAACCCTCCAACTATAGCTCTGTATGTTAAAGTTGTGCTGAAGAGCAAAGATACAGCAGATATTTCCTGGCATATCCAGAATGTGGGAATGGCTCAGGTCCCCTCAAAATTCATTTGATTCCATATTTTCAGATTTAAGACAGGTATTCTGCAAAGCACGCAGCAGTGTCTGCTTCCCACGGCTGGAGCCTCCAAGGAACATACACATTTGAGGAAGAAGAGAGGTAATTTTGGAAATGTCGCATCTGAAGGAAACCGTGGGTGCACGTTGCTTAGAAGACTGGAATGTGGCCAAATCATGGGATGGGAGGCCTCTGACTCACCTTAACAACCATTTAGCAAGTGCCTTTGGCTTAAATCACCACCAACCCAGTGGCTGAACCACAACAGTTTGGATTTCATTATTACAGCTGGTACTAAACGTTCTGACCAAATTGGCAGAAACAACTAATCAATCTCTGAATTATTTTGTACTATGACCTTGACAACAATAAAAAACTGAATTAAAGAAGTCACAGAGGTTTCTTGTAGTAAAGTAACCAGAAGTAAAAACAGCACGACCACGACGGTACTCAGAAATGCCATTGCAGTGAGTTTTATAGTGAATGCCAAGTGCAAGCTGTGCCTCTGGAGAGTGTGCTGGAGGGGCAGACAGAAAAATGGGTGTCTGCAACCAGATGATGGGGTGAGGCTGAAGACCTGGAGGAGAAACACATCATAAAACAGGTAACGGAGTAAGAGCATGTCACACCCATTAAAAAGAAGGACCCACAATCCATCATGATATCTCTGATACCTTGACATATTTTTTCTACAAACACTATTAACAACTCTCTTTTTTTTCCACCTCCAAACTTTGTTTGAACTTAAAAATGATGAAAAAGTACTTTAATGAACCATTAGTGTCTCTCAATGTCTTCCAGGCTAAGTCTACTCAATTTACAGAGCAAGTGATTTTCTTGTCCCCTTTTTTTCCATGCTGCCAGCTCTGCAAATGCAACCTGGAATCAGAAGTCTTATCTTAAGGGCTCAAGTATCATCACCAATAATAAAAATCTGGTAACTGAAATTTACCTGAGAGCCATGCTCTTAATGTGCCAGACAGAGCACTAAACCAGCTCACTTTCCCACAACTATATCGTCTCTTAATTGTTAGCAATGATAAAAGCTCATTTCCGTTAAGTAAGCAGATATGTCAGACATATGGGCAGCAGGTCTAGGGGGCAAGTGCCATTGTTTTATAGTCATTTCCCTCACTGTAATGGCATTTAAGAAGTTACTTGCAGCATGTAAACTAGAAGTAGGATATGGATGTGGGCCTCGTGTGAGAGACGGCTGGACTAAGAAAAGCATCTGGCTTCTACACAATAGAAATCTTAAACCTTAAAGCAATTAAAGGTCTTTAAAGTAAGGAACCCTCTCCTGTTCCCCCAGTGAAGTGAATGCCCAACCTTCCAAGGTCTGCAAGAGGAAGAGTCCACCATCAAAACTTTCAGGAGTAAAACACCAGCTATTTGTTTTACTACACTTGAAAAGTTTTTGGTCAAAACACAAAGATTTTCATTGTAAAGAACTCATAATGCTAAGGCTCTTAGTTACGCAATTTTCCTTAGGATCTAGAAATTCCAAATTACTACATAATGAGAACAAAATTATTTTTAGCAGTATATTCTACACAAAAGCAACTGTTAAAAAAAAAAAAAATCCATTCTCATGACTCACAACAAGGCAGAGAGAAGAGGCAGCACCTTTAGCCCGCAGGGGCTGGGAGAGAGAGAAGCATTGTTGGGTTGTTCTGCCCTTGCTTCAGGGGAGTATATTACACATCTTCTAAATATACATTGCTGCATAGCTCTCAGAATAAGAAGCAAGTAACAGACTTCACAACTAGTATTATATGCCAGTAAGAGGAAAATGATTTTTCCACATAGCTTTGCCTATTCACACTTTTATTACAGCAGTGTACTAACACTGGACAAGTAGACTCGGCCAGCCAAAATTTACTGTTTGGTGGAAGTGAAAAGCAGAATGAATGCAGTAAAATTGAAATCCAAGGCTTGGTGTGATGGGAGAGAAAAAGGCAAACTTCTTATAAAAGGAACTTGGAGAATGGTGAGTAAGAGCTGTACTGAAATCATATTTTAAAATTATTTTTATCCAGCTGAATGACAGAGCTTGTCACTTCTATGTAGTATAAATGACTGAATAGTTGGGATGAGCAATAATACCATGGCAGATTGAGTCAAGCCAAGATTTGATTCTTAGCTCTGCTACCAATTCATGCAGATAAATCATTCAAAGTCTTTGTGCTTTGACTTTCCCATCTGAGAAAGGAGATATTCAGCTTAGTTCACAGAGGTGTTGAAATGTTGATCATTTTTATGCACACAGCAATGTGAACTCATTGGGTGAAAGGTGCTTTGGAAGTATTAAATATTCTTGCTATTACGCCTGCTTTCCTCTTCATACTGTTTATGAGTAGCGCTATTCTTTTGACTGAACTTCAGCCCATTAGAACTTGACAGTATAGAATTTACATTCCTTGCAATGATAAATGCATTTAATTTTCTTCAAGCAAATACATTCCAATTCAGCATTTAAGCATAAGACTAATCTCCTTTGTTTCACATGACTATTGAGTAAAAACAAGTGCTCGAGTGCTTTGTCAAATTGAGGCCATAAGAGTTTCTGCAAGAATAAGCAGCAATTGGCTGTTGAACCCTGTAATTGGAGAAAAGTTCTTGAAGAAACTATCAATAATTTGGTTGCCATCCCACCAATATGGATGTGGTGTACATACAGGTTTTAAATTTCCCATCGTAGTTTTGCCTGTTTCTCTACAGCTGCAATATCCCATTACATCTTGCTCCAACTTTGGAGGAGAAAGCAGCACTAAATGCAGGTCTAAGAAGTTTGAGGGAAGAGACAGATTCTTCTCTTCACCATCCTTGCAGGGACTGGGTTTTCTTGTGCAGTCATATCAAGTGTGGTACATTTCCTAAAACTATGAGAATCTAATACACCAACAATGTCTCTGACCATTGCTGCTGTTCTCCTGTTTTACACATCAGTAGTAGTTATATTTCTTACACAATCAAAACTTGATCCAGAGTATAATGAGTTTTGTGCAACCTATGAGGTGTAAATTCATGAATTCCTCTAGCGTATATGCAGTGAAATGAGCTATATGCATGCATATTTCATCGATTCAGATCTGTACATTCATATTAGTAACAAATGATTGCTAGGAATCAGTTCTCATATCTGCAATAAACCAGAAAGTAATATAAACAATGCTCACTTAAACTGATTTTCCTGAGACACCGTATTAGGTGATGAGGGCTGCAGTTTGTAATCCGCAAAATTACAGATTATTAGATTTCACCTGACTTCAATATAAATAGGTTTCCTTGATCAGAATTAAATCCAGAAGGCTGAGAATGATCTTTCTTCCCCCGCTCCCCGCCCCACCCCAGTAACCAAACTGAAATCTTGAGATACGACAAGCCAAGCAATCATAGCCCCAGTCGACACACAGTATCAGGGAACCTTAAAGAGCCTGATGAACTTAAATGAAACAAATGAAAACGGAAGTTTCCACGCACAGAAGCTAATGAAAATATGAAAAAGCCTAGAACAGAACAGTTTACAGGTAAGTAATAGTAAGATTGAATTAAAGACCAACATACACACAAATATTCCTTGAAATGGTGAACTCTGGGAGGGAAATCTGGGCCTGCTGTGTCTGGAGCAGAAAAGTGGAAGAGCTAATTTGTAAAAAAACTCCGATGGACGCACAATGCAAAACCTAATAAAGCATTTGAATAGCTGGGACACCTAAAGAGCCCTCCTTCCCCCAAACTCAGGTATTATTATTAAGGCAAGCAAAAACTAAATTCTGTCATCAGGAAAGGTATTGTGTCAGTTCTTTTAGAAATAAAGTGACGATTAACTTACAATTGGAAGTAGCAAATGCTGAGCGTCACTATGCTCAGAAAGGGATGGAAATGGAGGACCGGGTCTTGGACCAAGAGCGTGAAAAAGCTTCCTGTCTTAATTTATGAGATCTGTTATCACTTATTTCGTTCCCCAAAGAAGCCTGAATGTCCTACCTCCCCCTTGAAAACACAGAAAGTTGTTTTTTTAAGGTTACAGATTTCTCATTTGCAAATTACCTGAGAGACATTTGTAAACTGCAGGCACAAGCACCAGAGGAGTGGACAAAGGCTCACTAACGCAGTGTCCAGAACCTAACCGGTGTTCTGGGTAAAACATCATGTCTGTCTCAGGTGACATGTGGACTGACATTCCCAAAGCTACTCGGGAGTTCAAGCAGAAAAAGATAATTAACTATGACTGTTAAGGTTGCAAAGATTCTCCATGTGAAGAGCTGAAACCAAGAGGACCTGCTGCATTTTGAAGTATAAGCCTTCCTGGAATAGGAAGATGACTCCGTCGCAGATGGTAGTGCTAAAAAAATAAAATAAAGGGAACGGTAATACTGTACAGATGCCCCTGCACCAGGGAAGATGGCATATTTTCAGTAATGCCTTTTAATCCACCATTGTACACAGAAGTTCCCACCGCTTATTTTACTGTCATCAAAAAACATGTAGTGATTTGTTTATGATCATAATTCCTAATTCAAATCTCTCTCTATTACATCACAGCAAAGGGGAGAAAGGGAAATCCAGAAATAAAACCAAAGTAAATCTCCATTTAGATTTCAGTGTAAAACCTTAAGCACTTTATTCTTTGAAACAAGGGGGGGGAAAAAAGTGATCCAGATTTTGTGTGCAGCGGTAGTAATATTATTTAATATCATCTTAAAATCAGGAACAAAAACCAGTATAAAACTTGTGCCAATGGCCCTAGAATCAGTCTTCCTGGCAGGAAACATAGACATACTGCATGGCCCATCAGGTTGCCTCTGGAAGTAGTTTGGCCGTTTATTTGCCCTGTATTGCTAATGGTCAAGAATGAAAGAAATTAACAGCTCATAAAAAGCATAGGAAGCGTAATAAAAATGTTGAAAGACAAAAAGTTGGAATTTTATCCCTTTATAGAAACATTCTCACTGGCCATTAAAATGCTGCCTTTAGTCAGTCATTCCCATTACCAACAAAGACAGCCTGCTGAAGGACAGGCAGGTGGTGCCGCGGGTTCAGGGTTTCGCTCTAATGGAGGTTTTCCTTTGAACTCGATACTTCCTGCGAATCACTGCGGGCTGGGAGACTCTCCTCACTTCTCCCCTTTGGGATTCCCGTCATGCCCTGCGATTTTTCTCCTTTTTGGCATCTTTGAGGTTGTGATTTTGTTCCTGGGATCTCCGTGACAGACCAATGACCTAGTACGTCTTGTTAGAGGAAAAGAAGCTGACCTTGATACCTAATTATACAAGAAGGTAGTCACTAAATAAAAGCCGCGAGCCTTATTTACTGAACAGCCTGCTCAAACAGCTCCTGCTACACGTCCAGTGCTGGTAACTGCCTGAACAGCCTTGGTTTAGACACTGAACATGCTTCTGCACATTTGAGCCTGAAAATAATCCAAAGCTTTCCCAGTATGACGCCACAAAATACGGCTCAACCACAAGAGAGCCTGCAATTAGGTGACATTTAGTTTGGTTTAACATTCTGAACACGACCCAAGCCCAGCCCCAGCTGCCCTAACAATGCCTGGACATGCCATAACGGCCCAGTCCTATTCAGAAAAATATAAAAATATATCTGCCAGGCAAACAGCCTTAAATCATCAAATATGAGTAACAGTTTATTGTAGCAAATTGATGACAAAAACAAAAGAAAAAAATCCAGATAAAACTCCCGCATGATTGCGCACGGGAATTCAATTTTAACAGGTTACAAATTGTAGTTTTAGCAGTTGCTTGAAGTACTATGTGAAAAGTTAGTAATATAAACCCAACAAACTATTTGCAACATTACCAAGAGCAGCCACTGAAGAAACCAAGTAATGTCTCCTTTCCAGGGAAGTTATTTTATATTTACAAGATATATTTATATTGTTATGTTTACAACTAAGAAATTATTGCCACTGTAAAGGTAGAGATGGTAACTACAGATGGCTGAATGATGCTCAAGATTTATCAAACACATTTTTCAGCAGCTGCTGAAAAATTGTGAATCATATTTTCCCACTTTAAACCATTTCTGTAGCTAGTAAATAAGACATTTCAGAATTTTTGCCAGCTTGCAGTGACTAATTTATTCAAATGCAATTTTTTCCATTATTCATCTCTCTCTCAAGGCAATTTTTTTGAAAGATCTTAATGTGACTTATTGACCAATTTCCCTTAGCTCTATTAAATTGTAAATTTTGTTTAATTTATTAGCTTTTCTATATGTAGCAGGTAGTTATTCCTGTTGGTTGGTTTTGTTTATTTGTTCCTGATGGTAAGATCATAGATTGGCCTCCATACACAGGGTGGGGAAACTTAGCAACCCCAAACAATCAACTAATCCCCCAGAAAGGAAGACCCATCCCTTAGTACACCAGACCAGATGATAAACCTTACAATACAACCCACAGTTGTAAAATCAAAGCCACAAATGTCCTCTGAATTTTTACCCTGAGAAGGCAGAGTAACCAGCAAGACTATGAAGTCCATTCAAGGAACCTCATGGAACTCACTGCAGTAATGGCACAGCAGCATAAGTCCCCTAGATAAAACACATATTTGATAAGAAATTCAGGTGCATCAAGGTATATAGTAAGACCAAATAAACTGTAAAAATTCCAACTACCATAAGAAAACCATGTTCCCTGGCATAACAGATTTAATCTACAGCAATACATTCTGCTACATATCCGCTTAAGTCCAGTTAACATAACATAGTCCAGAAAGAGATGTAACTGATCACTGCACCAGGCTGAACTCTTCAAAAATACATGAATTTTCCCTTCGTTGTCTGAGTGAAAGCACTCCCTCAGTTTCCCTTTATGTGAAATAAGAATTCTCTTACTGCCTTGACAAGAGTCCTGGAGTGACTACCTGATCCATACGCAGCATTTTAACACCCTACCTCTACAAATAATAAATGAGTATGTAAGCATCATACAAATTTGTGTGCTTTTATTTTTTTTCCTACAAATACAGGTATTTTAAATATGGGAGGATTTTAGAAGGTGAAAAGGGGATAGGAAGGGGAATCAAAGGACTGCAGGCCCCTTGGCCTTATCACTTCTCCAGAGTCTATAACAACAGGGACCTCTCTGTTTCAAAGAAAAAAAAAAGCCTATTCTGTTCTCTGAATCTGCTGTAATGAAATGGAATTTGCATTCAGCATACAGCACTAGTGGTCAGAGGGAATCACTGTCTCCATCAAAGACTGTGCACTTTAAATCCTTTGCTGGTTCAACTGCTATATATTTGATTTTAATTAAAGTTCTGTCATGAATTATAAAAGACCAGATCTTGAAAGTCATTAATTAGGGCCCCTCGGTGTCTGAATGCCAACATTATAATGGCAAGTGAGATGTACAGTGCCTATCAACACGCAGCGGCACAGCAGCAGCAGCAAAGCAAGCAGAACTATTATTCTGACACGTTCAGGATTGCACTTGCCGATTGTTAGAGCAAAGAGCTCTCCCATGAATACAAACAGAGCAGCAGAAGGGAATAGTCAAGCTCCAGCGTGGCACTGTTTGTAAGTAGTGTGCCTCTTCCCAGCATCTGACAAATGGGTTGCTCGGTGAGGTACTCCTTAGGGTCTGCCTCTGGAATTTGAAAAGCAGAAATTCCACAGCTCTGTACAATGGGGTTTAGGAGCTGATCACACAATCACCTCAACTTAGCTCTTGCTCTGACAACGTGTGTAATAGTGGCAACCTTACTACCGAAGGGCTAGATCCCATCACGCTTACTCACATCTTTCACTGCAAGGCGCTTCTTCAAGATGAACAGGCTCACTGACACAGTACAACGCAAGCCAACAGCAATAAGGATGGTCTGTCCCCAGTGCTAGTTAGGATCATGCTGGGTTTTCCAAGCTTAAGCACATACAGAAGCATCAAGACTTCATTCTTCTGCTGAGCCACCACTCACCTGGAGTTTCTTTTAAAGGCAAATTAGTTCTGCATATTTTATGCACAAGATCCAATTCATTTTCAGATGAAAATTGGCCAGATGACACTTACAAAGTGAAATACAAATGAACACCAAATAGCTAGCTGTTTTTCATATGTTGCAACCAACTGGGCAAACTGCAACAGTAAGTGACAACCTCATTTGTAATTCACTGTAGAATTGGATGCTTGAAAAGTAGAGAAAAGGGAGAAAAAGGATAAGTATGAAATCGGATACTAATAGTCACGGTGTTTTTCTTTGAAATAATACAAACTGATGCACTTCTTTATGTTTTAAGCAGGGTGTTCGGGTTTACATTGGAAACAACTCTGGGTTTCCGTGCCCTTTACAGATGCAATGTCCTCAGAGAATACTGATAACTCAAAACTAAATAATCCTTACTCAAAACCAGCTTGACTCGTTTTCCAAAATGAAGGTTTCCTCTTACTCCTCTGCAGTTGAAATCTTGTCACTGAAACCTTTTTCTCACCTCACTGCCAAGGAGCAGTTTGAGCTCTGTTTTCTGCCTCCAAACCGCAGGCGGTGTGGGCAGCCAGCCCTGGCGGGGGTGACAAGCCAGGCCCTTGAGGAACCCTGAGCCACCTCCTCACTCCAGCGCAGCTCTCCTCGAGCAGCTGATCTTGACCAATAGACAAACTCGATTTCTTTTTAATTCAACAGCCCTGTAAGCTAAAAGGGAGTTCTTCAGACTCATTCTGAACAACATTATCAATACGCGCTTTCACAATATTCCACATTAGTTGTCCAATTTATGATCTCTATTACTATTTAATTGTTCTTGTAGAGAAACTATTTCTCTGAGTATTTTCACAGTTTCACCATAAGGAACTGCCTTATATCATGCTCCATTTATGGCAATTTAGGAATATTTCTCCATCCGTGTCCCTCGCATTATTAAACTATGTCATTTTTAGTGAAAGCACTGTACTTTCCGTATTACTGGCATAATTTTCACTGAAGACACATTTCAATTAGTGACCTTAACAGTTAATAGGTCAGGCATATGCTACTTACTATAATCAGTCTCTAAATGCACATACCTAAAATACATATTTTTTATTATATCTATTTTCTGTCTGAAATTCAGGGGTGACAAGCAGGCAATGACCAACTTCAAACGAAGTTTCTAACCAAATTCCCAAGGGTTTGATGATTTCTGAACTAACCAACTAGCAGAATGGTCAACAGCAATAAGAATGCCCCAAATTTAAGTTACAAGAACTCACCAGATGCCACTTTATCCTACCAGACACTTGAAATCAAAATAGTCAAAACAGGCAAGAATTAAATTGGGAAAATGTGTAGAGAGAAGAGATAGATTTATCAAAGGAGTCTGCATTTTAAACCTCTATCTGGCAGGGTTAAGAAGGCACAAAGAAGTTTGTCCTGGTCACACATGTAAACTTGGCCTGGGTTTTTTCTCAAAGTAGTTCAGTGTATTTCCACTGAACTAATTCACCCAACAGAAGCTTTGCAATGCCAATTAACACCAGCTGAGGACACAAGCAGGAATTTCTGGTTCAGGCAGAAGCATAATGAACAAATGCAACGGAAAATGCTTTGTCGAGAGTAACAGATTTACTTAAAATTCATTTCTAATTTAGTAGCAAGCTAACAAATGAAATCCATGTGTCAAGGGAACTTCACATCCTTAGGAACTAACTTCCCAAAACAGAAGGGATGAGAGAAACAAAAGCAAAAATATAATTGCTACCTTAAATGCTAAAAATCACATCTGGTACCAACTGTTGACCCTTTGTACATTGTCCTCCTCTCACCCCTCCATGCACGCACACTCACACACACACACACTGATTTCCAACAGTTTAAAGACTCCCTCATGTGGTCATCAGATATGGTGAATTAGACAACTGGAGTCTGAGCCGGGCACTGAGCAGGCAGAGAGCATATCCAGATAATAAATGATGTGGATGTTTAAGGCTTACGTTCTGTTAGGATCAACCCTTCAACATACATGTCTCAGATGAGCTCACTTTCCTGAAATATAAATGAGTTCTCGCTGAAGTTATTAATCCTTTTAAACTCAAATGGGGACTGCTGTGACTAATCGTTGCTTCCTGGAGACAACTTTACTAAAACAGATAAACTGCTAATATTATGCCTTTCTCTGTTCCTACAGGGGCACACGTCTCCATCAGTCAACCGCAGCAGACACCCACTATTTCTGTTATAGGCACCGAATGGCAGGTACTTGGTGCTTAGTGTCTTGCCAAGCACCAGGAAGAATGTAGTCCTTTAGTATATTATTAATACTACTACTTGTGTAGATGGTCCATCTTCAGCAGAGGTACCACTAAGAAAGAGCAGCGAGTAGGTAAACGAATGTGTGCACCTAGGGTTCAGTGGGGCTTCAGTCTGGCACCACACCGGTAGCTTTGCTACTTTCTGCTGCAGTGCCCTACAAGTCAGACATGTGGCAAAACGCACCAAAATCACGCCTTTAGCTGAGTCCAGTCCCATGCTTTCTTCTGTAAGCTCTTTGGCCTCCTGATGCTTATAAACTTCTCTTCCTCAGACAGGAAGAAAGAAGGCACTGGAACGATGATGCAGGCGAAATCACAGAACAGGATCTGTGCAAAGGAGAATGAGTCACAAGGCAACCCCGGCAAACTGAGAAGGAGCCAAAGGCCTGGAGAAACTGGACCTGGTATAGTGGCTTGAGCACCTTTCTTGAGGCCCAGGC
Source organism: Dromas ardeola (assembly GCA_013398915.1). Lineage (NCBI taxonomy): Eukaryota > Metazoa > Chordata > Aves > Charadriiformes > Dromadidae > Dromas > Dromas ardeola. Next base: position 183,353 of record VYZM01008743.1, on the reverse strand, counting down.
AAACTTCTCCATCACCTCAGGTTTCCCAGTCGCTTAGAAGTTCTGAATGAAACACTCTGAGAACACCACATTGGCTCCTTCTGACAATTTTAATCTGTTATTTCTTTGTGAGGAACCCTGCTAAAATCAATGCAAGGCCATCTACATTAATCAAATTGTTGTTTTGCTTCCTAAATTTGAGGGTATACACTGACAGCGCAGAATCTGGAAGAAGTAACAAATACAAGAAGAGGTTATATACATGTACCGCAACAGTTTACTTGGAGACACATGTCGCACTGCACCCAGGTACAGCCAGCTGACTCTGTAATCAGATCAGCTGCTTTCTTGAGATCTTAATCGTCATGATGATTATTTATTTCTTCAGCCTAACAACAGGTTTCAACTTAAAACATGAAACCCCACTAAGAATAAACCCATCATTCTCCCATGGACCATGCTTACTGACACTCTGCCTAATATATTCCTCTGGAACCACCAGGAAATCATCAGCTTTTGATAAAATTTGGGAATTAGTGACAGTAGGAATTGCTACAGTGCATTTCTGGAGGGATGACTACTCTGTCAGCAAATTACCCAGGACACCATCTGAAGTCTAATACTGAAACTGTTGAGTGCTCCTGAATAATTTCAAAAATAATTTTCTGAAAACAGAAAAATCCTTTGATAAAAACAGCATGTTAATACACAGTCATGTGTCTCTCATCATAGTCAGATCTACTGAGATATGTAGCTTACAGCTCACAAGACATCGTGATTCCCTTTTTACTGTTATTACTGAAGTATGTCCTCGAAAGAGGCATTTGCCATCTCCAACTGTGTGGTTTCTGCCATACAGTTCCTATTAATGCATGAAAGTAGGCATTTAAAAATCAAATCTGGCATCTTACTCGTGAAGTAGATGGTTTAAATTTTTCAATGTGGAGCGGTTCTAACCTGAAACAAACACAGTAACTAGAGAAGAGCTTTTTATGACTCAGGAGAGATAAATTAATGTATATATCAAATAAATAGCTTACCTAATATGGAAGTTATATGCAACATTGAAATGAATTTTTTCCTCAAATACATAAAGGCTGTCGCTATAACAGCTAATAGTAGCTAATCCAGAGGTAGCATCTACATACATAGACAAAACGCTTTGTAGAGTGAGTATTAAGGTAAGAGAAAGGAGATCTAGGTTACTCTTTCTGCTCTTCCATAAAGTTGGTAGGTGGCCTTATGTTCACTTCTCAGGGGGGCTTCTTCTGGTTTCTCTCTCTTTTTTATTGCTTCTTTCCTTAATTTTTAACTGCCAGTAATCCATTCAGAAGTCACCAATTAATGTTAGAGGTAATCTCTTCAAAGTATGGAGTGTCGAGGAATGTTTATGCACTAAACATTAATAGCAGTTAAATCGTCAATCTGTCAATGTCAAAAGACTCACATCAAACGTTTCAGAGTCTGTCTCCCTGATTTTAAGCTTATCTAGTCTGAGAACAGAAAATACATCATACCGTGTCTTTTCAAATTCAGCAAGAGTGGTAGGATCATGGGGTAATTTGGGCTGTAACAGACCTCAGGAAGGCATCTAGCCCAGCCTCTGGCTCAAAGCAGAATTGCCCTGCTTTCAGAATTTAGCACCGCTGCATTCCTAGCTTAAAAAAGCAGCACCTCTGTAGCACACTGAGAACAGGATGATCCCATGGAGCTTAAAGAGAAATATAAGGAGATAAGAAACATTTTACCCCAACTTTAGTCATAATACAATAGGACTTCTACTCTCACAAAGAAGTATCACCAGCGTTTGTTTTACTTTGCTTATCTGAAAGAGGGCACCTCAGCCAGGATCTTATAACCTACTACTGATCTCACGTGCTAATGGCAGAGAATGCCTTCCACTGAATGGTCAGAAACTCAGTAATTCAAATTTTCCATTCTGTTTGATGTTTCCTAATTGCACTTAAGTTGCTTAACTGCTCACTAGCTGAAGCAGTACCAGCAAAGCAGTTCACCAGCAAAACTGCAATCAAAGGTGAGAAACAACGCTTCACTGCAGGTCTGAATGGTTTCTCTTACTTTGGTGCTTGTTTTGAGGAAATCTATTTAGAAAGTGACCTCCACCTGCTCTCACTGCCAGCAAAGAAAAGAAACAAAATCCAATGAGATTTTCCAACTGCACAGAGCACGCAGCCCATTCAAAAGTTTCCTCATCCATTTCTGATTCAACGTTCATTAAGACACACTGAGAATTGAGCATTCATTAGATTTCAATGAGGCTTATGAGTGCAACAGGAATGTGCCAGGACACATTCGGCTTTAAATGGCTTCACTGCAGTACCCTTCTAAATGAAAGCTACTAAGCCATCATAAATTACATTAAAATTCTTATGAAAATTAGGTGGTTCTTATGCTTTAAGATTTACAGCGGCCCTCGACCTACTGCAGAGCACAGCGATAGCTGCAGAATCTTGCAACACAACACATAATATTTTTACTTGGTTAATTAAGGATAAGTTAACAGTAACTTGGCACATCTAGTGAAGGCTTTCTTAGCCTTTGTTCTCTTACAGTTTCACGTGGCTGGACACAAATATGAGCTGTCATCACAAACAAAGCAGGAAAGTCATTCCTCACAACCAAATGCAGGGTTGTGGAAAAACTAGATCATATTTTCAGAACTGTCATTTATTAAGGCAACTCTTAGATATGACTGTGGTTTTTTGCTGATGGGGAAAAGCTAAAAAAGAAGACGTAATTTCAAAGCCGAACCATTAGAGGAAAGTTGTTCACTGTAACTCAAGTGCTGTTGGAATCATACATGAAAGAATGAGAGGGTATAAATACAAAGCTACTTGCTTTACAAAGAAAGCTCCATTCACGTACGAAGTTCCCATAACTCCTTTTTCGCTCTTGAGCATTAAGTGCTGCTTCCCATGGCTGGTTCAGCCAGCGGCCATGCGTACAGCTGCTGTGTTGGGATGTCAATGGAACTGCATGGGCAGCCAAAGCTCCTCCAAATGCTTTATCTCTGAAGCCCTCAGCCCACGCTTTGAAATCCTTGTCTTTATATAAGACTAGTCAGTTCATAGGTGATGGGGTGCAGTTAGCAAAATAGCTTGATATTAGCATAAATCAAAGAACTGTCAATATTACCTATTTACAATCAAATATCAAAATATCATGAGTGAGTACCAAACACCAGCAATGTATTTCCTTTTCATTGGCAGCCCTATTAGGTAAAAAGGGTCCTATCTGGAAAACTTTCCTGTAACATTCAGGGGAAAGCCTTGACAACCTTTATGCTGACATACAGCTCAGAGGAGCTGTGACGGCTGGACTCATGTTTAATAGAAACTGTTCTGTGACACTTGGCTGGCCAGAACACAGTTTGCATTCACGCAGAATTGCCAGCCTCCCATCTTAAAAATTTGTCATGAGCCAAGCCCCTGGACTACAGATGTTCATCTAAAAAAAAATATTCTACCTGTGATAACATCTCAAAGCTGGCAATATTATGAATGACACAATAAAAAGAATGTCCACAGCAATGGCTGTATTTACACCAGAATTTCAGACTCAGGCGGCTGCACCAGCGGACCAAACCCCCAGCACAAACTCTGAATTTTGTACAGTTTCCCTAATGTCAATTATTGAGGATAATTCCTATTGCTCAATCTGCCTGATGAGCTCTTACTCCGTAGATTAAGGTGCTATACTGTGCCTGTTGGTGGCAAAGCCTCAAGCTGGTTCTAAACCCAAACAAGCCACAAGAATCTTATTCAGAGCTCTGCACGTTCTGCCCGGAGCAGGGAGGGAGCGACGCTCACGCCAAGTAGGGGTGAGCCCTGCGTACACAGACCTGCCCTTTGTGGAGCCCCAGCAGGAGTGGGACAAGAAGCCTCACTGGGCTGCACCGGCCCGGGCAGGGGCTGCCTCAAAATCCGTAATCCAAATGTTTACTGTAAGGCACCAGGTAGGACCGTTAACCACAAATGACTAAAGCAGATGATTATGTCAATGGCAAAAAAACTAGGCTAAAAAATAATAAAAATACTTGGCCAGGAAAATAATGTTTAGGAATTTATTTATTTACTTTATTCAAAATATATGTGGGACACTTAATCTTCAAGATTTAAGTCAGATTTTGTTTTTTTCTGCTCTCTGGCATAACTAAATGCTTCCATATATGCAAATGAGGCAAAAATGTGGCCTCTTTCACCAGTAATAAGTATCTGCCTGTTGCTACCTTAAAATCACAGCAATCACATCTGGTAACTGCCCTTTTCTCATGTTTCCACTAGTTTTCAGACTTCCTCTTGTGGTAGCTTGAGACTGCGCATCTGGATGTTTTAAACATACAAAGGAATTGCTAGAGCAAGCAAAAGAGAACACGGTTCCGAGAGTTAAGATGTGCAGATAAGCAACTGGTGCACCGTGCAGCTAAAGGAACTGACAGGCAGACGGGGAAAATCTTCTTCCAAAGAGGAGAGTACAAGTTTAGGCAGAATGAAGACTCACATTGTCTGTGGCTTCGTTTTTAAAGTACTATTAATCCAAGTTTATCTTTTTAACAAAACTTTAGCTGCACCGTCACCAATCATTAAGTTTCCTGGAGACAGCACTCCCAAAACAGACAAAGAACTAGCAGTGGTAAGTGTTGGTTTCATCTTTGCTTCAGATTTATATTGTTGTTTCATAAGCAGATGTTTCTTTCTTCTTTCAGCTGAGGCTAAGGAATGACTGTAGCATTCTCTCCCTAGAGTCTCTGGAAGCGCTAGCTAGCTAGCAAAGGTATCAGCTTTCAAAAGTTAAAACTAGAGCCAAGTTATGTTTCCTCTCTTAAAATTTTTAAAGCCGGCAAAGAAAGTCTTTTTCTTTTTTTTTCCCTTAAGTCTGAACATACAAAATAATTTCATTAGATCACCGTGACTACAATCAAAAGATTGCAATGGTAAGAGAAGGAGAAGGGCAAATAAGAGACATCTAATTTTTTTTAACTTAAACCAAGTAGAAGTGAGGGCTGTCGAGACTCACTTAATGCCTGTATCACAGCTTTCAGAAGTTTGTTTTCTAGATTGTTTACCATGTGTTGCATAAACACAGCTTTAAGGGACAGTTACAATCCAAAACTGGCTCGAGTTTCAGAAGCCATTGTGACTAGTTTTGACTGAAATAAAATCTCATCAGAGGTTTAAAGAAATACTTTTTTCCAAATTCAGTCTGGAACAAGAAAAGGAGTTTGGATTTCTGTGGCATTAGCAAATTATAGCTGTAACTCTACAGCATTTTATTCTAACCTTATTTTAGCCCTGTGGACCTTCATAAAACTGATATTATGGGGAAGTCCATTTAAGGGGAGACTGAGATGGATTATCCTTATTTTAGCATGTAAATTATAGACATTTCTCTTCTTCAGCAGTAAGTCCATTTTAAGGAAGACTGAGATAAATTATTCTTGGTTTAGGACAGAGAGGTTTGAAAATTGGTCACTTTTCTTTAGGAGTTGGTGTGCATCTTGGGAAAGCTTGCCAGGTTAAAGGAGGTCTGGGGGAGGGTAGAGAGAGAATTTCCAGATGGGAGCTGTGGTAGAAAGTTTAAGAAAAACAGACAAACTGACCCCAAAAGGGCACTCCTCAGCCCTTAAAAAAAACAAATTCACCCAAGGTTTTGCCTTAGCAGCACAGCAGCCAGGGGATGGCGGGAGGGGGGGCAGCGCATGTGGGAGAGGAGAGTGGGGTCACACATGTCTAATCATAATTTAACCACTCTTAAATAATCTATTTTCTTAGAGCCAGGCTTTTATCCAATAGCAGCAGTCCACATCTCTCCCCTCATCTCTGTTTCTTTCGAACAACCTATTTATTATGTGTACTCAGAGGAAAATTACAAGCTGGTTTAACCCTGCAGTTGTTCTTTGTCTTTCCTGGAGTATTCTTGGGTAACGCTAACTGGCTGCCTTTCCCTCACACCCTCCAGCTGAACAGCCCCAACACTCAGCATCGGAACACAAATTGCTATGTTGCAGCTGGACCCTGTTTCATTAATGGGCTGGATCAAAATTCCAGATCACCACAGCTCCCTGCTGACTCTGGGGAAACTGAATTTTGCAGCCTAGGCCAAGATGTGGTTTACATAGACACTACATTTTCTTCAAGATTCTCTTCTCACAGAACAGCTGGTTATGTTCATTTCTCATCTTCAGTAAAATCTCCATTTTAGGAAAAACTGAGAGGGGTTAGCTTTTTATTTAAAATCCCAGCAAGTAAAATTCTTTACCATGCCTCATTGTATATTTTTGGTGGTATATCTTACTCCCAAACCTAAAATGGCAAGAGCAGCATCCTGCTTCTTCAGTAAGCTTCCATTCTGATGTACAGTCTATATTATATCATGGTACCTCACTGGGAGATGCAAACAGAAGCGTAAGAAAATCTATTAAACTACATTAAAATGAAAACTGCAATCAGAACAGATCTTCCAAACTGGCTTGTTGGGTTCTTAATGCATTTCACATAATTTCCACCAGGCCGCATTAACTACAAGCAGACAGAAGCTTAGTGGCAGCAAAGGTGAAACCATTCTGTGTCCATTATTTGCCAGTGCCACAGTCTGCACTAGAGAAATACCACATCAGAAGTTATAAAAATCACAAAAACTAGGCATAGTCTGTGCTTAGTCAGTAGGTGGATGGAGGACCTTCTGAAGGAAATGGTGTAACATCTTGATTAAATCCTTTTTCTGAGTAAGCTCTGAACCATTTCCTGTGCAGGGTAGATGAGGTACGCCTGGACTTAATGAGGAGTGTGGTAAAATCCAGGCTTGACCAACTGCAATCATCAAATATCCTTTGCTATATTTTTCTGATGTAGTGGTCTTATCCCCAGTCTCCTGGGTGAAATTCAGTCAATAAATTAGATATGTAAAGTAAGGATTCCCTCAGGAACACTTCCAGGCACAAGAACTTAGATGTGCCATCATTTTGTCAGGCTTCTTGTAATCCTCAGTTAGAAATAGTTCTCCCTGAGATTCCTGATACATTTTTGGCAAATACACCTTTGCCTTATTGAGGGTGTTTTCCTACCTTGGATTTGTAGTTAGTATTTTGGATACAATGCCTGAAGGATGCTACAGACCGTTTTACCAGAAAGACCAGTCACTTGCAACCTTCCCGTCTAACAGCATCATTAGCAAGGGCATCTCTCAGCTCTGTATCACCAATGGCCGACACATCAGTTTGGGAACACCTGCCATTTGACATGGCTCTAGCTTTTCTTTCACATCTAGGCATAAAATAGCGCAAACCCAGCCTTAAGTGTGGAGTTCCTGAAATCTCTGTGCAAGAGAACCATAAGATTCACTTCACTGGATAAAGCCTACAACTCCAGATAGTTTAGTCAAGCTGTTTAGGACCTGTGAATGAAAAGAATTAGATAATGATAGGTTATTATCGTTTTGGAAGTACCCAAACTAACATCTTCATCCTAATCCATTTATCTGCCCCTGAATGAGGATATAAATTCAACAATCTAAAACTTTATGTAATCTAAACAATGTGACCGAGTCTATCTGTGCAACAGTCCAAGCTAAGGCAACACCCTGAGCTACAGGTGTTCTCAAATTCAGTTTGGATCCAAACACTGAATCCCCAAACCCCCAGCTAGCCAGCAGTCTGTTGTGTGGCCATGTTTGTTAGTCTCCAGTCAGCAACAGAGTCGATAAAGGATTTTCTATAGTTGCTGAAGATATTACTGGAAGTTTTCTCATTTGCTTCTTGTAACTCTTTTTCATTTGAATGACCATGTTTTTATGGCAGGTTTTACCACGTGCCAGAGACTGCCAGGCATTCTGTCACGGTTGGTCCCTACCCCAAGAAGCTTACAGTTATTCTGCCAGTCAACACTGAACTTAAGGGGAAAAATACTAAATTGTTTGTGTGATCTCACTTGTGTATTGCATAGAAGATGGGGACCACGTATGGATAATCAGGACCACAGCTGTTTATCTACAGTTTAGTTTAACATAAATACACAACTTCTCAACACATCTGAAAGACATGGCTGCTTAACTGGAACAATTGCCAGGGAACAGACTAACCCGCTGCTCCTCTCGGATTAGAGGCAGCAGCAAACAACAGACAGACTTTCTTTTTTTTAACTGCATTTCACCTGCTAATTAGGTCATAGAATCATAGAATCATAAGGTTGGAAGGGACCTCTGGAGATCATCTAGTCCAACCCCCCTGCCAGAGCAGGGTCACCTTAGAGCAGGTTGCACAGGAACACGTCCAGGCGGGTTTGGAATGCCTCCAGAGATGGAGACTCCACCACCTCTCTGGGCAGCCTGTGCCAGTGCTCTGCCACCCTCAAAGTAAAGAAGTTCCTCCTCATGTTGAGATGGAACTTCCTATGCTCAAGTTTGTACCCATTACCTCTTGTCCTATTGCCACACTTGTCACACTGATCAAAATGGAAAGTGGAGGAGACTTGGGTGGATGTTATTTTAGATAAGAGATGAAAAGAATGGATTTGTGCTGCCTTTTTGATCCTTTATGACCACTGTTTCCTAAGGAAAGATAATTTTGTGATCTGCCACCATGGTTGTACAAGAAAGATAGGTCCAGCCATAATCTGCTGGAGTCTTCAATGGCGTTTTAGATAGGCAGATATCGATTGGCTGCAGCGTCCAGGCAACTGAGATGTTACCAAAGACCACCTTCCTCAGGTCTTTGCAATGGTCGAGTCAAAAGCAAACACACACAACGTTCAAATAGCTCTATGAGGTTTGAATAAACGATGGGGGTTTTTTCTTTTCAATTAACGTGGTCTCATTTGTGTGGTTGCTTTGATACCTTGGCAAGTTTCTCAATAATCCATAGAGTCTTCCATGAAAAAAAAAAAAAAAATACACAAAATCTAAAACTGTAAGCAGATTTATACATCATAAGGAAACCAAAAAAGATAAACCCATTTTTACTTTGTAGTTCTACATTAAAGCTCCATGCTCTACTTATTAATAAAGCAATTCATTAAGTAAAGGTGATAGCTAATAGTGGAAATGATTGCTTAATTAGCAATGTTGTGTGATCAAGGATGGTTTGTGTCAATTAAGGAGATTCTGCTGGTCTCTCAGTTACTAATAATAGTAATTTTGAAAAGAAAACTTGCAAATTACAGATGGGAAGCTAACATGGAATTACAGTATTTATTTGTAATGATTAACTATTTCTTTTATGAATTTTAAAGTCTTTGTTCTGTGATTTTTTTTTTTCAAGCAATACCTGAATAAATACTATGGGTGCCCAAAAGACAACTGCAATTTATTTGTCCTGAAAGATACTTTGAAGAAAATGCAGAAATTTTTTGGGCTGCCTGAAACTGGAGATTTGGATCAAAATACTATTGAGACAATGAAGAAACCCCGCTGTGGTAACCCAGATGTAGCCAATTACAACTTCTTTCCAAGAAAGCCAAAATGGGAAAAGAATCATATAACATACAGGTACTGGCTGGTGATGTTGGGTTTTGCTAATACATAACCTTTTAAGAACCAATCAAACAAGACCCTTAGAAGCGGGGGAGCTGCTTAGAGGGCTAGATAGGATTTCTTGAATTAGAATCTCTGCTCCAAGCATCCTAAGGGAACTGGAGCAGATCTCACTTGCTCATCTGCTTGGCAGGGACCACAGTACTGACTGCAAAGGCCATGTAGGAGGACAAACTCCTCTGCATTCAACAGTCATCAAAAAGATTTTAAAATAAAACAAATGTATTTCAGATATATACAGACATGATTTAAAACAAACTTTTTGCAGTATGTTTGGCATGTTTTCATTTCTTACTATGAAGAGCTAGGGACCAATACAGCTCTCACTGAAGTTAGTAATAAAAGAAATTGTCATTACCTTAGGTGGTCCAGGAACAAACTTTTAGCACCAATGAGAACAAACAGCAGATTTGTCTTAACTGCTTGACTTGGTCTGCTGCTTCCTCACAAGTTACAGAATCATAGAATGGTTTGGGTTGGAAGGGACCTTAAAGATCATCTAGATCCAACCCCCCTGCCCTGGGCAGGGACACCTCCCACCAGCCCAGGTTGCTCCAAGCCCCGTCCAACCTGGCCTTGAACCCCTCCAGGGATGGGGCAGCCACAGCTGCTCTGGGCAACCTGGGCCAGGGGCTCACCACCCTCACAGCAAAGAATTTCTTCCTAATATCTAATCTAAATTTCCCCTCTTACAGTTTAAAACCGTTACCCCTCGTCCTATCATTACACTCCCTGATAAAGAGTCTCTCCCCATCCTTCCTGTAGGCCCCCTTTAGGTACTTGGAAGGCTGCTATAAGGTCTCCCTGGAGCCTTCTCTTCTCCAGGCTGAACAGCCCCAACTCTCTCAGCCTGTCCTCATAGCAGAGGGGCTCCAGCCCTCTGATCATCTTCATGGCTCCCCTCTGGAGCCATTCCAACAGGTCCATGTCCTTCTTACGTTGGGGACTCCAAAGCTGGCCACAGTACTCCAAAGCATTCCAAAGCATCCCTCATGCCATGACTAGCCTAATAAACACTGAAAAAGCCCATTGAAGCTCTCGGAGACCCCATTCGCTGATGTGCATCCTCTGATTCTTCCTCATTCTCCTTATGCACAAAGTCATTTCCCTCGCTATACACAACTGGAAACTTGTCTTTACATGGAGTTTAGCTCTCCGTAATATAAGGCACTAAGAAGTCCAATTAAAATATATGAAGAAGCAGCAAACAATGCACTTAAGCCTATGGCTCTGTCGTACATGCTTTTACCTCCTATTTCCCCATGTATCCTATTGCCAACGTAACCGACGCACTGGTAAAGGATTAGCATTCAACTGGCATGAAACAATATACAGCTAACTACAAAGGTGAGGGAGAAGGACTGGGGTTTTGTTATTATTGAAGAGCAAAAGAATCCACACTTGAAAGTTTCAGAACATTATTTAGCTCTTTTTCTGGCAAATAAATCTTATATATCCAGATGTGCTTGTATGTTCATGTCCAAAGTGACACATGACTTGCAAGCTAAGTGTTCTACAAAAATGTAAGCCTCAGATCTAATGGAGCAAAAGAAGATGATGTCTTGCCAGCACCTCAGCGCTGATGCAAACCCCTGAATATTTTGTACAAGGCCCACTACCACGCAGGCATACTACTTTGCAGCCTCTGGCTATACAATTTTCTTCATGCTGCTGCATCAATTCCAAAGGAAAATAAATAGTAAGCGCCACATCTAAAAATACATTTCAATCAAAGGGAAATGTCTAGATCTCACGTGGAGCACTGTTACCTCTTAACCGGTTTCACTACTGAGTCTACTCAGCATTTTGACCAGTAAACAACAAATACTGGGAGGGGGTTTTTGTGTTATTTAACTCTTCCTCTTACCTCTAAGGATTATAGGCTATACTCCGGATTTGGATCCTGAGACAGTAGATGATGCCTTTGCTCGAGCCTTTCAAGTCTGGAGTGATGTCACACCGCTGAGATTTAACCGAATAAACGATGGAGAAGCAGACATTATGATTAATTTTGGCCGATGGGGTATATTTTTCTATTTTTACATATGTTTTTGGTTTTGTTCCTTTCATTAATCCTTAGTATTGGAATGATCCACCCTCAATAAGTAGTACCCGTGAGCCTTTCTGGCAATCCTTGTCCTAGCTTGCACTTGGCTTATACAAGCTAAGATCTAATTTCACTAAGATTTTTTTTCTTTCTTATACATGAGAGAGAGAGAGAAGTATTTATACAATATCCTTATACTATATTTATCTTTCCAAAAGAGAATTGCTAGGGGCAACATTTTATTTTTAAATTTACAAATCAGAAATAGAACTGGGAAATATTGGTACAGATCTTCAGATGATGTGAGCTGGCTTCCCGCCACAGAAGAGAATGGAATGCCATCGTACTGTTTATTTATAATTTCGTACTCAGTTTTCCAATGATAGTGGTGGAGGTCCTAACATACTGGAGCTTAAAAATGGATCTGTGACTTCCAGTTTTGACTCCATAGCTGGTATCTGTTCTTTAGCCTAGCAGAATGCAGGTTTTCAATGCATTCATTGGTCTTGAGGAATTTCAAAATATGGATTGTAAGCTGAATTATGGTTTGAGTCCAGCTGATGATAGGTGACTTGTTTTATTTTCATTGTACATGCCTTATGAATTCATTTTGGTATTCCCTTGAAAGAAAGTTTATAGCTTTTCAGTGTAAACCTGGGGCATTTTAACTTTTTATGGACAGTCACAGAATTTTTAATACTAATGAAGATACTTGTGCAGCCAATCACTTGGGAGGTAGACACTGGAAATGAAGCAAACAGTTCAAAGAATAACTGAGCTCTTTGTAAAAGCCTCCATTTCAAGCTGGTTTTCTTTGCTTTAGCTACTGATGAGTTGACCTCAAAAGCTTCAGAGATTCTGTACAGAACTCAAAACTTCAGATCCTCATCCAGGCTGGCTTGGTTTGCAAAAAGAAGTCCTACAAAAGCAGATGTGTTACTGCTGGGTTTAGTACTTGCTGGTTGTAGTCAGCTCAGAAACAGTGGGAGAACAACTTCTTCCACATTCATTCATTCTTATCACTTTACTGCATGTCAGATTCACAGGATCTGGGACATCCACAAGGTTTTCCATTTTTAAGCTTTCTCTTAAGCACGGGATCGACTTTGAAATAAGTGGGAGTAAAGCATCTAATACATGTCAAAATCTTCTCCTTGACAACTGACACACTAGTCTACTGAAATGAATGAACTGAACTAGTATTAAGAGAGCGACACCAGCATGAAATCGGTGTAAGAGAGTAGAGAATTGGGCCTGTGTATTTAGGGCTCCTATTAAATGGCAAGACATCAGACCAAAAGGCCTGAAATGATGCAACTGGAGACGCTGGCAGCCAGCTTTGATGCACAGGTCAGTGTGGTGGGAATGCTATGAATAACAGGGTTATGCCCTTGCCAGCCTGCCTTACCCACATGCGGTGTACTTCCAAGAAAAGCCTACAGTGTAATAACAGGAGAGCTACTTAACCTGCTGTTGCCCTGTGAGCTGCCTGAGTCTCGGAGTGGCTGATGTGGAGGAGGAATAGGCTCATTCACAGGCCTCGGAGCACTGAATAAGAGCTGGTTTTCCAGAGACCCACTACTGAGACGCTCTGCTGATTTGCTTTCCTGCTTAAAGTTGTCAGTATCCTGCACAAAGAAAAGAGCTTAGCAGTCTGAGGTGCAGCAGCAAAAAGTAGCCTGCAAAAAGAAATCTGCCTTTACTTTCCAATCTCTGCGTTGGAAACTGGTACGAATAATCTGAAAATACCCTTCATCTGCAATGTTTATTTTACAGCTCCTACCAGTCTCCACTGAGAAATAGCAGCGTGTATGCAGTCATACATTTAATGTACAGTATTTCACTGTTCTTCACTGTCTTTAATTCCTTTCCACAATACTTAACGAGATATAAAATAACATGCAGTGACAACTGCAGTACTGACACTTAATGTTCTTTGTAAGAACTGGCAGCTTCTCTTCTGGTTCAGTCTTGCCAGCACAACCCATACCAATAAACTCACTCACTAGAGTATTCTGCTGCTGTCTTGGATGGGAAAGTACACATGATAATCATCATTCATGTATAGACTCTGACAGAGTTGAGGTCATTAGAAACCGCTCTTTTTTGTCTGCTTCCTCCTGCAGAACATGGTGATGGCTATCCGTTTGATGGCAAAGACGGTCTCCTGGCTCATGCCTTTGCACCGGGGCCAGGAATTGGAGGAGACTCCCATTTTGATGATGATGAACTGTGGACTCTTGGAGAGGGGCAAGGTACCAGACTTTTAATGTTTCAGAACATATGGTCTGCTGGCTGCTATGTTTTAATGCTGTTTCAGGCACTGCACGAAATGTTTTCATTGACATGTCAATAAATGTTAGGGGATGAAAACTAATTTATACAATTCAAATTGTTCTCTATAAAATGTTTATGTCATTCCTAAATAAATGTTACCTAGGATTTCCCTTTCTGTTCCTCTACTGTTGCCCCTTGAAAACCTGAATTAATAATGGGCCTGATGCTGCACAACCTTCATGAATTGTGGGAAAAGTACAAAGCCACAACTACAATTTTGAATGCTTCAGTTCTCAGGTACCCAAAGTACATCATCTTTAAGTTCATTTGCAAGAGGCAGACTGGCCAGTGCTTTTCAGCTGGCATACCCTTTTAAGATGACTTAAGCTGTGGCTCCAGTTGTTAAAAATGGAACCATTCACCTAAATAAGGATTTATATACTCACGTCAAAACCAAATCGAATATAAATCCCTCATGCTGATGACTGAAACAAAATCGACATCAAACAGTGGATTAAGACCATCTCCAAGAATCTTTAACAGGCAGCTTGCCATACCCTTTATAAGAAAACAACTGAAGTCCAGATAGTATCACCTGAACTAGACAAACAAGGTCAAGTATTAGTAGTTCGGAACCTCTTTCTTCTGTTTGAGCTTTGTGACAATGATATATTTCTAATAATAATTATTCTACTGTAAAGTAATCTGGAAAACTTGGAGTAAGAATTCAAACTCACGATTGCCTTTCATTTCAAATTCAAGTTTTCTCAGCTGTCCTCCCATTGAAAAAAATAGTTGAACTTTAATACCAAAATGGCCAGCTTCCTTCTGTTTGGCTTTCCGTTAACTTTAGCAGAAGCATTGACCAGTATATGTAGCAACTGGAGTGGATCCCTGCCTCAGACTAACAACGAATAGGAGGAAACTGTTTTCCATGTTTGTGGAAATGCCGCACAAGCATCCAGTTAGTTACTGCCATCAAGAGAAATGCTATGGATAAGTGAATTAACTATACATTAACATATCTTACAGCACCAGCACTGTAGTCTTAGGACTACATGTGACAAATTGAAATAAAACCCAGGACCTGGGTGTGTCTGCGTTACCACCCTGTCCCACCAGTGCCACAGGAGACCTCATTCAAGTCAAATTGGAAATACCAAAGTGGTTTATGAGGCACAAGGCATGTTCAGCTCATGTTCAACTGCTGCCTGGAACCTTTCAAACTATACTGAACATTTTAGACCATATTACCAAAGAAACTAAATTATTAAATGTATTAAAAGCATGTTTATAAGTTTGCATTGCCATAGTAACAACAACATATATATTTTTCTGGGCTGATTCTAAGGACTGTTCACTCTTAACACTTGAGCATGAGTAATATCCATGTAATTCTTTCAAAATTACCAGTTATTATTTCAGCTATGATCATCTTGCCAATAGCGAGACCAACGGCATATTGAATTTCAAAGTGGAAATTCAGACTGCATTTCTATACCAATGTCCTCCAGCAAAAGAAGAGTTCCAGAAACTGTATTTTTTATATCAGTTGGTGGCTAATTTCATCCCTGCATTTGTTCTCTTTATAGTGGTTAGAGTGAAGTATGGAAACGCAGATGGTGAATACTGCAAATTTCCCTTCTGGTTCAATGGCAAGGAATACAACAGCTGCACAGACGCAGGACGCAGTGATGGATTCCTCTGGTGTTCCACAACCAAAGACTTTGACGCAGATGGCAAATATGGCTTTTGTCCCCATGAGTGTAAGTAGATCATTGCTTCTACTGTTTTCTCCTGGTAGACTGTTCCCTACTTATTTTGCCCATCCACTTCTCCTTGTACTTTTTCCACTTCCTTTCTGGTCGATTTAGTTTTACTGCTTTCAATATCGCCTCAGTATCTAAGCAGACAAAACTGCCTAAAGGCTCCCTTGGCATAGGAGAGTTTGTAACTGACAATGACCCAGGCGGAGGCATTTCTCTAAAATCAAGGACACATTGAAGATACGTCGGAAGCAATGTCGGCCCCATATATACATCAAAGGCACTCCAGGTTCAGTTTCACGATCCAGGAAAGACAACCACCTTTTAGAGTAAGGACTGGCCCAAATTTGGAGATGGAGCACACTAAATGACAGAAATCTCTCCCTAAATTGCAGGCTATTCCACTAACAATTGCAATTACATCTCCTTCAAGACCAGTAACTGACAAAAAGTAGCAGTTAAGGATGAAACCCATTAAGCCAAACCTTTATAACTTCTCATACCAATTTTACCAACTGGTTTCCCAGGTCCTCTGACTCGGGGAGCCCTCTTAGTGCAATGTGACACTATTATTGTCACAAATCATTCTTTACATGACCTCATACTGCTTATTAAAATAAAAACTATTGAATTTCAATGAGTATCTATGCTGGTACAAAGTTATTTATATGTTGGTACATTGGAAATTGCTAGCCAGGAGAGCACTCACATTTTTAGAATTTAGGGTTTTATTTTTGATGCAGGTCTTAGGATTCTTACTCATGAAGCAGGTCCAACAGCTCACTTTAGATACGGGAATGACACTGTATTTCAGAAATCATAACTCGGTATCAGTATCTGTACAACACTGTTAGAGGGTCTAGGAAAGCAAGGATCACACTTAATTTCTAACTCTTTGGAATGTGAACAGAATCCTTCATTTCACAAGCAATTTATTTCATATTTGGAAACACGCATTTACAAATTAGACAACGTGTATAATGCTTTCATCTAGCCATAACTTTTAAAAAATATATACATGATACGATTATTATTACCTTTCAAATGAAATTATGACAATATGTTTCCAGTTAAACATCGGGAAGATGTATTTATATGCTTGAAAATCTTGATGGATATAAGATGGATATACTGGATATAAGATTTTGGACAATTTATTATTATATGAGTGTTAATTTGATCTCCTGTATATCACACAGCAGGAAACCTTTAGAGAAGCAATTAATTTTAATTGACTGTAGCCTACTGTGCTAATTTATCAGCAGTGAGACAAGTAGAGACGGTAAGGGGCTTTTAGGCGCTTGCTCCATCTCCTGTTTGCCAGCTCCAGTGCTGGCACCTATATTCACCAACACTCCCAGTACTGCAGTTTCCCACATTCACTTTTTTCCTTTCATACATAACCAACTGCTACAAGCTTTTGGCAGCAGGGAGTGTTTCATCACTCTTGTTACCTTATGTCCTGAGCAATGGACCCATAAGGTCACTAAAACTCCTGCCAGCTACTGCTGTGTCACAATAAATAAAAACAGAGTTATGAAAGAGAATGAAACAGAAAATAATGGAGCTTTTGTTGCACTCACGCTAATCCTGCTTGAACAATAGTACTAAACTTATTTATAATATTATGGGTACATGCAGTCAGTACAAGGAAAGGGAAAGCCAACTGCTGAAAGGAAATTAGTGATGCTTAAGATGCAAAGCGAACAAAACAAGACATGATTAGGGTTTTGGCAGACCAAGAATGCACAAGCACAGCCCAACATGTCCCAGGCAAGCCTCAGTGAGTACTGTAAAACACATGTATATGCATTAATATGTAGGTGTCAGTTAAGCACACGTAATTTTTCAAAAGATCGCAGATGTGTACGTAGAAAAAGTTCAGATACCCTGTCTTCAAAACTTCTCTGGTATCCTATTGCAGCCAAACACTAAATGGATTCCTGCTTGACAAATTTTGGGGATTTCTCAAGTTCATTTGCAAGACCACACTATTTCCAATACCATAGAAGCACAGAACGGTTCAGGTTGGAAGGGACCTTAAAGATCATCCAGTTCCAACCCCCTGCCCTGGGCAGGGACACCTCCCACCAGCCCAGGTTGCTCCAAGCCCCGTCCAGCCTGGCCTTGAACCCCTCCAGGGATGGGGCAGCCACAGCTGCTCTGGGCAACCTGGACCAGGGGCTCACCGCCCTCACAGCAAAGAATTTCTTCCTAATATCTAATCTAAATCTACCCTCTTACAGTTTAAAACCGTTACCCCTCATCCTATCACTCCACTCTCTGATAAAGAGTCCTTCCCCATCCCATGTAAGGTTACAAATTTTCTGCACCAGGATGCTAGGGTTTTGCACAGATAGTCTGTTGTAGAACACAGCAGTCTTCTAGCCCTAATGGGATAAAAACCATATTCTTCAATTTCCAAAACCCTAATTGCCCATTATAGGTCACATCTAGAGCTGGGATCTACCACGATGACAGCAATTTATATAACTATAGGCAATGAACAAGCAGGAGTGTGAACTTGTAACAGACTTCAGTTAATTAAAAAAAAAAGTTATCATTAGTTACATGACTTTTAGAACTAGCTTCTTTAGCCTAACATTTATTTCAGTAGACTATATGCGTGCACACACACATACCTGCACAATCATTATTTCCTAAAACTTTGCCATCTCCTTCATTCCCCACCTTTCCCCAAATCTCTTCTCCCTCAGGTTAATCCTTCCAGCTGTAAAAGAGCAAAATTAGGCTTATTTCTTTATGATACTCCAAATGCTCGGATATAGTCAGAATGAAGCCCGGATTATAGGTCACTGGACAAACTGAGATCCATGTACGCTGGCTGATACCTTTGTAAATTCCCAAACTCATGCAAGACTGAAAATGTGAGCAGTGAAGCACTGTCAGGGAGAGTTGGTTCTGGAAGTTGATATTCCTGGAAATGCTTGTGTCAAGGTTTCTGAAACAGAACAGAAGGGTTTCAGCCTTTTGTTTCTGATGCAATTGTTTTGCAAGATCCTTGAACAGTTATGCACAGATGTTTCTTATTAAATTCAGAGCTGCATTGTTCAGTCATTACTCCAAAACACCATTTGCTAAAACCCAGCTAATACGTTCAGATAGGGGAGGGTTTACATCATAGAGCCCGTGTTGGGGGCAACATTCCTAGTTGTCAGTGTTTGTTTCCCATTTAATTCACTGAAGTTAGTTTCAATTCTTCCTATAGAGCCACACTACATATTTGGAAACATTTTTTAAGCTACAGGGTTGCACGAGGCTCTTCTAAAGTTAATCCCAGATCTGTACCCAGATTTTGTAGACTGATTCCAACTGTCAAAGCAGAAGAAGGGAAAGCAGAAAGTTATCTACCTACTACACAAATCTTACGCAGGTGGGCTGAACCTCTCCATTGCCATACGGGATCAAGGGATCTTGAATCTCTCTCTTTGCCTAACTCCACTGACACAACAGAGAGTTTAGGGTCCTAACTTTGGTCCTCCGATATCTAATGTTACTGAGATCTGTATTCTGCCTGGACCTCCCTCACACTGGGCACAGTTCTCGTCAGCTGCTGCTCGACCGCTCTCCCAGGCAGAACCCTCCTGGAGCTGCAGCTACCTCCACCTTAGGTCTGTGCCACGGGGTTTCAGCAGCCTTCCAGCCTGAGGTTTCCTTACATCACAACTGGCTGGTTTTTCTGGGAAGAGCTAACAGTGCAGTGCAGCTCACAGATTAGTACTGTCCAGGCTGAATCTGCTCTCACATCAGCATATCTTCACTAATTTTTAAATTGCTGAGCTTACCGTGATACAGAACAACAGTCAGGCCCTTTAAAATCCCCTTGCCAGTAAATAAAGCTTTTGTTATGTTTTGGGGGAAACTGTCCTAGTCTCTGTCTTTAACTTTCATTTACATTAAAGCAAAGAATTTTCTAGTTAAGGCTGGGGGAGGATTTGAAAACTTAATAAACTGTTGTTGTTACCATCACATGATGTTACCTCAAGCAAAATGAAAAACTGCATTTTGACGGTGACTCAGAATGACTCCATGCAAAGCAGTAAGAGACTGACTTTCCATAAGGTTTTTGCAACTTAGCCACATTTAAACCAACAAAGAAAGGCTATTAAAATACAGAGTTTGCCAGATCTAGAGCTGGAAGCAGCTCATGTGGTAAATGAGTCATCTAAACAACTCAATTTAATTTTGCCTTCCCATTCTATCATTTCTTTATAAAAAAAATAAAGTCTTTCTCCAATCACGATAGCCACAGTCCTAGTTAGTGCACATTTCCTAACTTATTACAGCATCTGAGATAAACACAAACAGCTGCAGCTTGCTCTTTTGGGGGACCTCTGTGTGGCTGCTTCCACGTCGAGGATGCAGAAGGATACAGATGAGAGCTCAGCCAGATCAGAAGTTCAGTGAACTCATGTGCATGAGCCAAGCCTGCAAAGCTCCAAGTCCTCTCCTTAGTGGGACTGGAACTTAGTTCAGTAACTTACTGGTTCATGCCTCTGATACTGTGGCCAATTACTGGTTTAAGTGGAAAAGGCAAAATGAATCATCTCTGTCACAACACCCCATCGTTAGAACCCTTCCCGATCGCCCTTCAGCCAGAAAAGGTCTTGGGTTTTTATTTATTACTACTCTAAAAAGTGAAGCACACTCAAACAATGCCTCTTCCCATCGATGTATCAGACTAAGCAAAGGCAAAACCTCTCAAATTCTACACAAAGAAGATACAATGGCATTTGGGTCATCAAAAATGACAACAGCAAAGTAGAAATAACCTGCCAAGCCCTCCCACATACAAGTTTGGCTTTTAGCTTTAAACTGGGGGAAGGAGGGGGAGAAAGGTGTCCCCTTGGGCATCTTAAAAAAGGTCAAATCATGTGTATTTTACACTGGGAATTCAAACAGAGGTGTTCCATTCTGAGGTGCTGTTCTTAAATCTCAGGGGGAATTAGCGCAAGGCTGCATCAAGGATTTTTTGCCTCTGTTCAGTGCAAAGCCCGGCCCAGTTTGTTGCCCTCACGGTTTTCTCTCACCAGCACATGGCACTCACAGACACTGTCCTACCATTGAGAATTCCCACGGATGGAGCAGCCAAGAGAAGACACAGGCAGATTCACAAGGTGTTAGACGGTCCACACCACATGCATCTTCATGTAATTCAATCTGGACATACATTTTTTAAATATCAGCATGAGAGATTTTATCTGCTTCCTCTAGATATTCCAGAAAGTTTACTAAAATCCTAAAACAGATCCCAGAACTGGTGACTCAGTTAAATCTGTACTCCTTCATCCACAAGAGAGATTTGTGGTTCTCAGGGTTGAGCCCTGGGGCCTTGTTTGTGTATGTGGACAGATAATAAACAGCTCCTAGAAGACCAGCACACTACCTACAGGAACACTAACAAAGCAAGCGACAGGAGAAGCCTCCAGTGCTCAGCTTTGTCAGAGGAGTCATATTTGTCCCCTCTTGCTGATCTATGGAGTGCCTGAGCCCAGCTGTGGGGATTCTCAGAAATGAGAAGCAAAGCCTAGAGGAAAAGCCAACAGGTTATTATTTGACTTCAACTCTACTGTACGTCAGCGTCTTAAAGAAACTGAAGATGTACACAGATGGCTTTTAGGAAAACCAATCTGGCTTGTCTGTGCCTCTGTACGAAGTTTGCCATTCTAGCTAACACTTTTAAAGCAAGGTAAAGGAATCAGCAGAGCACTAAAGAACATGAGTGACTCTCAGAGTCCTCTTTCTAAATGTTGTTTCAAGAAGGGATATTAATTTTATGTTATGATGCAGGCTATAAAGGATATACACAATTCAAACCACATTCAAACAACTTGGGAGAATTTTCTTTGTTCCCAATTCATTTATAAAGATCAGTCATTCCTTCTATACACTTGTGAGACTGTAACATCCCTGGTCTATCTTGCCAAAGCATTTCACTGTTGGTGTAAAACAGAGGTTCTAAGTGTGAACTGCACCACGCACGATGGCTGCCTAATCTCTGTCAAGACCTTCCCATGTTACCACGGGCACACTGTGATTCCTTCTTGATACTGAGCATCGCGTATTGACATTTTTCTCTTTCATTCTCCCTACAGCACTTTTTACAATGGGCGGCAATGGTGACGGGCAGCCATGCAAATTCCCCTTTAAATTTCAAGGCCAATCCTATGACCAGTGCACAACAGAAGGCAGGACAGATGGATACCGATGGTGTGGAACCACCGAAGACTATGACAGAGATAAGAAATATGGATTCTGTCCAGAGACTGGTATGAGGAGCATTGCTTGCATAACACAGTCTAATTTGTCATTGTTTTAAATAACAATAGTCCCCTTTTTTACACCTTCACCAGAGCACACAAAAGTTGATGAGTTCGGCAGAGTTTCAGCACAGGTGGCCAAGGAAGGGAGTGGTCTACGTAAACAATATGGTGTGCCACAGCACACCAAGTTTATCAGATACACACAAATGCCACTGAACCATAGGACCAAATGTCTACCACTGCAGGATAATTACCAGTAGATTACAATTTGTTAATGGCCCTGGAAGAGAAGTCTCATGTGATGGAAGAAAGCATGAATAATATTTTAGCTTAATACTTACCATTTACACTTGAAAAAAGAAATCCTCTTTAGTATGTTAAGCTTGAGTTAATGGATCTTTTCAGCAATTCAAAAGAACTAAGTGAAATGGTTTAGCCAAAAAATAGATTTCTGCTTTCTTCACATTTTTTTATACTTTTTAACTTCAGTTTTACTACATAAAAGGAACAAAAATTAATTTATAGCCTTGTATAGCTTGGCAGGTGTTCAATTTCTGTAGCCGTAAGTATTTAGACTGTATAAGTTAGCTATGGCAGTTCTAAAATCTCAAGCTTTTATCAGAGCCAAGGGGAAGCCATATTCACCCTGTTGCACCCTGCAGCGACATTCAAACCTACGCGCACCCTGGTTTTGAGTCTTTTGAAAATGGCCTAACCATTTGCAACAGGAATTCGATGTATTGGTATTTGGCTTCCTGCTACTTTTGATAACCAGGTGTAACTCCCCAATTTTACCTTACAGATGTTCTTAAAAAAAAAAAAAAGATCAAATTCATTATAACTTGCTACACAGTCAGGAAGAGAAAAATCTAAAGGATAGTTCAACAAACAAAAGAAACAATATACGTAGAATCAATATATCCAAAGTCCTAGGCAACATAGTCTTTATCACTGGAACTAAGAAATACACTTAGTTTAAGCTTTTTTCAGCATAAAAGGTTATTGCTTAAGGTAGCTGTGATTTTTATTTTTTTTTTTTATTTCAGGCTTATTAATTAATAATAATAAATGAGAAAAATAATATTAGGGACACAACCAGCTTTGCCTCTGTGTTGCTCTCCTATACCTTCCCAGAAGATAGACCAGAATTTGAAAGGAACTGTAATTGCCAGGTAGCAGTGTAAATGAATTTATATTAGTTTTATATTCTTTTCATGCTCTGTTGGTGATACCCACTTTAAACTGTGATTTTAAATCGTTACACCCCCTTCCCCCTAGAAAATACTTGTACGCACATATACAAGTGTTATTTCTTATATATTACTGCCATATACTACATAGATAAGAACACAGGGGAAAAAATTACAAGTTTTTGCAAAAATACAGGTTTTTTAAAAAAAGTCATCCACATTTGATATCCTTTTCTTTAGAAAATGTTTAAAACCATATGCTTTTAAACTGTACCCTGCTGACAGCATAAAACAATTCCTCAATTAATTTGATACAACTCCTCTTCTGGACCTTTTGGAGTTTTTTTCTACTTCAAAGCTTATACTTCAGTGGGACACCTACTAACCAGGCGCGTACTCAATAGCCTTTAACCTTTCTGACACTAAACCTACCTTCAACCTATTTGAGACACACTTTAAAACATCACCAGAAAAGACCATCAAAAGGTACTTGCTATGCAATCACCTTCCACAAAACACTGTTACCTGCTGCTTTCTCAGAGCTGTGAACATGAGTCTGGGGCTCATTCTTACTCCCACCAAAACTATTGGCAAGTTCATTGCAACGGCAATGCCTAGACTTCTTCCTTTTGTCCCGGGTCAGACAATTTTCTTTTCAAACACTACTTTTTATCTTACTCCTCATGTTTGTAAAAAGATTGTCGATTTTCTGCTTGCTTTTTGGTTTTAACGTGTAGTTTAGGAGAAGATGCATCAGCTTAATCTCACAAAAGGGATTCCCTTCTCACTGCGTTTTTCTGTCCTTTTCCACAGCCATGTCAACAGTTGGTGGCAATTCAGAGGGAGCCCCTTGTGTATTCCCCTTCATCTTCCTTGGGAATAAATACGAGTCCTGTACGAGTGCAGGTCGCAATGATGGCAAGCTGTGGTGCGCCTCTACCAGTAGCTATGATGATGATCGCAAGTGGGGGTTTTGTCCAGATCAAGGTAACAGTTTGTCCGAGCAATGCAATAGGACCAGCATATTGACCACACCGATGACATCACACTTACGATGACTTCATTCTCATACTTATCACTCCTGTCTAGTTACAGTATTTCTCCCCAGCCCAAAATCTGAGCAAACCCCCTACATTTAAATGTGAGGCTATTGTTAGAGAGTCAGTCCCAGAGCTCATTGGCCTGAAACACTCAGGTTTTCTAAAATTTTAACGATGAAATACTTTGCCAAAAATACAAAACCCAAAACCATTTAATAAATAAATATATGTTTTTCTCATCACAAGTTTTTCCTTCCAAGGCTAAAAGCCACAAATACTATAGTATTTCACTAGTATGTAATACTTGTACTCTGATATTGGCCAAATTAGGAACAAATGCTAAATGTAAAAAATTAATACATTTGTGACTGATATTGCCAAAGATGAAAAACATGTTTAAAAACTGAGAAAGACATATGACGTTTGCATGGTGAATATCTGTATTTAAGATTATTTTGGTTAATCTTTGTCCTTATTTGTAACATGGATAAAATTATATATAGCAAAAGGCCTTTTACACATTTACAAACAAATTCAAGATTCAGGTTTTTCTTTTAAGAAGAAAATAACTGCTAAATTTCAGAGACTGTTTGGGCATAATTGATAAAATGTCATCTGATGATAAAAGATTTTTTTTTTTTTAACCTAACAATATTTGGTACAACAGTACTGATTCAGGCTCTGTTCACAAACGCACGGATATACACACCTGTTTATCACTTGCATGACATTTCCTGCTTAAGAGTATGATTTGAGGTCTAGATTGCAAGCTTAATTCTTCTGTGCTTAAAAAGAGACTGATTTTATTTGCTACACTTTCTTTTCTCACAGAGGTATTAAAACTGTGTTCAAAGTCACTTGCATGTGAGATAGCACCAAACATCAGCTACAGAAGTGGTTTTAGAATCTCTCTAATGAAATGTCATTTCTGGCAATATCTATGACATTCACCATTGCAGGCTGTAAATAATAATTATGATATTCATTACTGGGAGAATTTGATGGGTAGCAAGGGCAATAAAAAGAGAAGGCTATGAATAACTTGTGTAGTACACTTCTATTTAGATGTAAGCGGCTAATACTATCTTGCTGTTTTATTTAGGGTACAGTCTCTTCTTGGTTGCTGCTCATGAATTTGGCCATGCTATGGGATTAGAGCACTCTGAGGATCCAGGAGCTCTTATGGCCCCCATCTATACCTACACCAAGAACTTTCGGCTTTCTCAGGATGACATTAAAGGGATCCAGGAGCTATATGGTAAAGTCCTCCCTCATCAGCAGAACTCATCAGCACAGGTTGAAGTTTGGGGCTCTGAACTTGCAGTAAATTACATACTGCACAATACCACCAATGCCAGAAACATCCTCTGTTCCTTTCTCCCTCCTTTCTTCATGTTATTACCAGGGCTCCTACTTCAAATATCACAATTTAAGGACAAGGGGTCACTAAATTTACTGAACTAACAGGAGCCCCAAAACTCCCCAAAACCAAACCTTTAGATGGAAATTTCTGATGCCTTTACTGGGACAATGAAATGCCATGCTTTTCTCTAACTTGAAATACCTGATGTGGGTGGGTTTGGGTGTTACTGTCTACAACGCTCTGAGCTTTCCAGACTGCAACTCCCTGTAAGTGGGAAAGGACGTTGTTTCCTGTCACAGCTTGGAAACAGTTCTCATTGCCTTCCCACAACGATTCAAGCTGTACCGTCACAATAACATTTGCAGGGAGCGTGTGGGAGCTGGTACTTCAATGTAAATGTTTTTGGCAAGCTCCTGGAGAAAAAATGGATTTATGTATTTTTATGTCGGTACATTTTTAAAGTCTATTGTTTTCTCCACAGATACTCTTAGTAAAATGCATAAGTATTATTATGATTTAAGTTCTTTCCATGTATACATTTTCTACCTTGTAGAGGCACAATGTAAACTAAGCAGTCGCAGAAAATCTATGCCATTTCTCTCTCTGTGCTTTTCACTTTTCTACTGAGATATCTTCCTAATTGTAAATTACTTTATTCTACAGTATTCAACACTTTAGAAATTACAATAAGAATATACCAAAATTATTATCATGAGACACCTTTTTATCAAAAATCTGATTTGAATCTTCATTTTCTCCTTGTTCTTTACTGCTTTAATTAAGACTGGGAATTGAGACATGGGCAAAGTTAAGTGAATTTTCTAAGGTCGCGCGGCATAACTTTGATAGAGGTCAGAATTTAACCCAGTTCTCTCAAGGCACACTTCAAAACCTGAGACAAAACTGTCTTTTTTGCCTCTCTATAATTGATAGAACCCTTTACAAACTGCTTTCTATATAAAACAAATATTCAGAAAAACCTTTGTTTTCTTACACTATTATTATCTCAAATCATCTACACTCCACTTTGTTTTATACAGTAGTAAATCAGCCTGATGACTAAGACAAAAGGCAAATGTCTCATAAGGCAATACAGCAGCAGCCAAATGATAAAACAAAATAAAAGAAACCAGACGGCAAAGTGCATGTTCTGAAGAGCACGTTTTGATTATTGATGAGGGCAGAAAGATCATACAAATGGCTCAAAAGGCATCTTTGTAACTTGCAAACTATTGGCACTTCTAGAAAGAAGAGAAATCCACTTTGACATCTCTCTCAGCAGAGCTGCGGATAATTCTGAATAGAAGGACTTTGAAATGCATTTCTCTTCTTTTTAGAAGCCAGTAAAATAAAGGTTGTAACGTTAACATTTGAACACAGTCTAATCACATCTGAATATCTTTCAAGTTAAATAGGCAGCTCAACATGGATGGACACTCACATAGGCACACTGTCTTGATGAGGCCACACAGCAGATTAAGGCAGGACTAGAAGCTAAGGCCTTCTCAGCTGTACTTGACCACCCTTCTTCTGAGAAGATTTTGTTATAAGGGCTTTTTTTCCCCTTCAAGCACTGTCTCCAAATTATTCCCCTTCTATGAATTATGATAGTTCAGGTTCCCTGTGTTACCTTTGCAGCACTGTATTTTAGTGTAACAGAATATTTCTATTCTCCATTACAGAAGTATCGACCGATGTTGAACCCGGACCAGGGCCAGGCCCACGACCAACCCTTGGACCTGTCACTCCAGAGCTCTGCAAGCAGGACATTGTATTTGATGGAGTTGCACAAATTAGAGGAGAAATATTTTTCTTCAAAGATAGGTAAGAGAGATAAATTGCTTACCAATGGGGCCTCAAGTGGAGGAATCTGTCAGACCTATTGTTCAAAATTCAGAAATTTATTATCTGGTACAATCTTTGCCCTTTCTTTTGTGTGTTCAGAGATAGCAAAGTGTCCTAATTATCTCCTAAGGGAAAGAGATGTCAAATTTTGGTTTTATGGTTAAATAATATGACTGCCTTTGCCACAAGGCTACACTGCTGGCTCGTGGTCAACTTCTTGCCACTGGGGCGCCTGTGTTCTTGTTCAGAAAGCTGCTTTCCAGCCTGTTGGCCCCCAGCATGTACTGGTGTTTGGGGTTGTTCCTCCCCAGGTGCAGGACCTTGAACTGGCCTTTGCTGAACTGCGTGAGGTTCCTGTCATCCCATTCCTCCAGGGGTCAAGGTCCCTCTGGATGGCAGCACAACTCTCTGCTGTATCAGCCACTCCTCACACTTCTGGGTCATCAGCAAACTTGCTGAGGGTGCGCTCTGCCCCATCATCAAGACCATTACTGAAGATGTTAAACAGTCTTCTAACCAGTTCTGACACCTGGGGTACACCGCTAGTTACTGGCCTCCAGCTAGATTTCATACCACTGACCACATCCTCTAGGCCCGCCCAGTCAGCCAATTTTCTGTCCACCTCACTGTCTGCTTACCTCACCCACACTTCAACAGCGTCTCTATAAGAATCTTCCTGGAAACAGGGCCAAAAACCTCTCTCATCTGCTCTCCCCCCATCTACCAAGCCAGTCATTTCATCATAGACGGTTATCAGGTTGATCAAGCATGACTTCCCATTTGAGAATCTATGCTAACTACTCCCAACTGCCTTCATGTCCAAAAGACTGTCTGTAATTAGAGACAGATGAGATGATTATGCCATAAATTCACCTTTTTGTAGAGCTACTCTCAAACTCCTTTGAGAGTCTGGAATTTTCACCTTCAGTCATTAATTTAGGCAGTTTTCTGGTGGTTTTTAGTTTCTGGTTTCTGCCCTATGCTGGGATTGTGCATGCCAAGATGCTATGACAGACTGGGCTGGTGGCAGTTCTAGCTAAAATCAGGACAAGGAAATGCCACAAACCTCACAAAAAAAGCCTGTTCTCATGATATTTTATGCCCAATTTTAGAGATTGGAGAGCAAAAATTAACCCTGGTGTCAGCCCTGCTGGCTTCTGTAGCATCACAAAAGGGTTGCTTAGAGGGTGAAGTGGGAGGCGCATCCAAAGTTCTAAATGCTTATGCAAACCAGATGTGACCCCCAAAAATCTGTAGAGAATTACCCATCTGTAATGTTAATCACAAAATTGACAATGGAAGAGAAGCATTAGGCGTTCTATTGCCTGCCAAAGAAGGATTCATTCCTTATAAAATACTTCCGGATGCCTTTTGTAGCAAAACCTACAAGGGTTTCAGCAACCTACAAGTAATTCAGCAATGGAAATCCCATCACTTTCAGTGAAGTAGAGCTCTGGAGGCAGTGTCCTTCCTGATTTCATTTCATATAGTCTGCACTACGGGGTAAAACTTCAAACCTGATTGCAGGAAAATTTCCAAACTCAGCTTCTAAAAACACCCCTCCAAAAAAGTAGTTCATTCAAAGTTAGTGGCAATAATATCAAGTGCCTCTTCCACCACGGAGACACTGTTTTAGCAAATCTTCAGTTTTAGCATAACTTTCACTATGATTGCTTGGTCCGAAGAGGATCGGTTCCCTTCCCATGTTCATAAAGATACAATTATGGAAATCTCTGAGCAAAATCTTGTGATTAAACCCTGAGTGGTTTAATCCAGGTTGAGTCCAAAATCATTAAATAACAGTATTATGTGACTCATGGCTGCTGTAATAACACATCAAGGACACTGGTGATCAGGATAGGTTCCATGTGTGCAAGGGCTCCATGGCAGAAGACACAAAAGGCATTTTTGATGCAAGAGCAGAGACATTCCTGATAAAATGAGGTGGCTGCACAGCTGCAGCTCCCACTGCCTTTGCCAGGGCCTGTATTACCCAGCTGCTCAGCAATGAAGAGCATCTCCTAAGGAGCACGGGACTTGGCAGCACCATGGTGAGAGATACTAAAGCTCCATTTTATCTGCCATAAATCAATGCCCAATTTGAAATCATTTATCCTCAGTTACTCTGAGCATTCTCCCAAAGCCCTTGAAGATCTGGGTCCACATAAGTTCACTGCATGTGCCCAAATCAAACACTGTCTCCTGTCAGATAGGAACATACACAAGCATCTAAAGCTGGCAGAAGTATTACAACACACCTGTTCATTGTTCCAGATGTCAGAGCTGAAATTTAAAAGGGAGCAAGAACCAACAAACAAGATCTCCCTCAAAACCCACGAATTTAAAACTTATCTGTATCTGCTGGTGGTTTGAAGTCCAGCCATCTCATCCAGATTTAAATTTTCAGCGAGAAGATGTGAAGGGTTTATTACTGTGCTGCACAGTTTAACTCTACTCACCAGCTTTTCATAACAAAAAAATCACGGGCAATTGGATAATTTTACAGTCTATGGTATACAGTACTTCCTTCAGTGCATTTCCTTCCAGTTCCCACCTATGTGACACCCAGGTAACGGTGATTTGGGTTTGAAGTTTGACTTAATCTTTATCACTGGCTTTGTGTTTTAGCACTGTAGAAACTGGGATTAAAAACCCCTGGCTGCGAGAACATAATGTTTCTCATTTTTCACAGCTGCTGTGAGCAAAAAGGGTTCAGTCAACATGTCTGTGGGGACACCTGTGGTACCTTTTGTACTATTCCTCTTGGCCCTGTTAGCGGCAGGCTAAGATTCCTTGCAATCCAGTGATCCCTAATGGCAAGAAATAGCCCTTTCTCGGCCACAGAATGGCCCCACGGCACCATCAGATCAGGCTCACAAAAAGCCAGCATCGGACCCTCCCACCAACAAGCTGCCCAGAGCTGGTCCCACCGCCCTGGCCTAACGAGCTTGCCAAAACCAGTGCCCACTTTTGCTAGCACAGCCATCAGGGAGCTGAAGTGTTCACCTCAGCTCAGGGCCTCCAAAAGGAAAAAACTTTCTTACAGCAGTAAAAAAACCTTTCAAGCTCCACATTATTCGCAGCATACTGATCCTCTTCTGCTCACTTGTGGGCCTCGCTTTTCAGCCAGACCTCCACCTTGCTTCTGCTTTTGTAAACTGGCAATCACACAAGGCTTGATTCAACCAGGAACAATTTAAAATCTATTCCTAAATCAGCAAAGCGATTCAGTATTCTATATAATCCCAACACAGAAGTATTTCGCATTCAGATACAGTTGGTCAAAGAACTACGCAAATACCAAAACAATCTGTTCAAACTGACTCATGCTTTATCTAACATGCAGCAGAGGCAGACAATCGTTGAATTGTTTTGCTCTGGAATGGCTTCGCCTGTCAGTCTTGCGGCTTTCCAAATATCGGGCAAGCAGCATTATGACTCACTTTAGGAATTCAAAAAACAGATGTCTATCATTTGTCGTGTGACTTTTATGATTCATGAAAATGACCATAGCATCCAACTGTCATATTACACAGGCAAAAGGACTAAATAGCAAAAAGGAGGTCAGATCAGATTAATTCTTTCAAAAAAGTATTTTTCCCTCCCCCCTCAAACCAACAAAATAAAAGGGAATTACTGGAGATGCTGCTGGCCATAGAGAAGAGTTGAGCTTGTCTACTGGGCACAGAATCCTCCAAGCAACAAGTGTGCCTGCGTACAGTGTTTACACAGATGCTTTTGTTCTGAAAGTGAACAAAAATTCAAACTTCTGAAGTTTACCAAGACATTAAAAAAGACCCACTGATTTGGTCCCTTTACATAACTGCATGTAGCAGTAATAACAACAACAACAGAAAATCGTGATTATGTTAAAATACAATGTAAAATACTTACTGTAACAGAGTATTAAATCTGTCTGTAAATGTAATATTAAAATTTAACCTGAATGAGTTAAAACATTTTAACATGTTCCAAGTTAAATGAAAACGCCAAAGAACTAATTTCACCATTTCCTCAATAAAATGAGTAGAAATAAAAATACCTCTTACCCAATTCAAAAACAAAAGAAAATTCAGCTTTGACAAAGTTTCCCTTTCCACAAGAAAACCCCACCGTTTTAACAAGTCCCTCGAAACGTGTGCTTTAATAAAAACCCAGTGATCAAGTTCTCCATTGGCTCTGGAAAGTTTGGAATTCATGCAGATAGTAATTATTAGTGCTGACTCAGCCATAAATCAGGTCTAAATTTGATTGAGAATTCTGTAACTTGGATTTTTAAAGGAGCTACTTTCATGAATGCGGTGTTAGAAAGATTTGTTACATGGATTTCCATTTCATACCATATTGGATCTGCTTTTCTGCCTAAAAAGAGATGCATGAAACAAATGTTATTACCTTTTACAGAGTTTCGCATGTGTTTAAACACTGTCAAGAGCAAGAGTAATTAGCTAAAGGCCTTTTAAATGAAAATTATGAGTTATGCCCAGAGATACTTTTGTACATGTTAAAAATACATATATGTATGCAAAATGTAACTAAGTTAACATATTACTATCTTAATTATTAGTACCATATGTCAGGTTAAATTAATACATATTTTTAATTAAGAGAAAAAAACCAATGCACTTGCCAGTTATACTCTTCCTCATATCAAACACTATAATTATCATAATTCAGTATGCAGCAACTAATCAGACTTGCAAATGCATTTCAAAATGTTTTATTTGTCCTAGCTAGCTCTGCGTGTAGTCAAACTTCTGCTGATAAAAATACAGCAATTTATTAAATGAATTTAAGACCGCTCCTCCAAGTTTTAGGCAAAACCAAAATTCAGTTGCAGATCCTGGGTTTCTCAAAGGTATAATTATTCTAGGTAGGAATGGGTAATGACTATTTATACTCTGCAAAACATAAGATGCCAGTAGCACCTTGAGCTTCAGCAACATAATAATGGTAAAAGCTGTTTGACCTGAGAATTTACTAGTTACAGCTTGGTGCAAGAGCGATTCCACCAGCCTGCTGATTTTGCATTTTATGACCATGGGAAAACTTATGTTCTGTTGGGGAAAAAAGTTGTTCATTCTACGGAGGAGGAAATAGCGGTGCCATTTTTAATACCAAAAAGCTCTCAGCACAAAGTTCTGCCATTTAAAGATAATTACAGCTTTTTAAAGCTTAAATCAAATGATGATCCTACTTACACATAGAATAGCCAATAAATTACCCTTTGCATTTCTCTAATGAACATTTTTAGTGCTAGTGGTTTCTTTTACAGCCAAGCTCACTTCCAAGCAGTTTGATATATTGTTATTAAATTTGAACTTCTAGTCACTACAGTGGTAATTGCAAGCGCAATTCACGGAATACAAATCTCTGCTTTTGTCAAACGCTCATCCATCTGCTCCATACACAACAGCGGGAGAGCTCTAATAGTTTAAATGCCTTGTAAATGAGTTTATTTGTATACTCATGGCACAGAATACATTTTGCCCTGATGCAAAAAGCAACAGGAACTCCAAAGCAATCAGTGCGAGCAATTTCACCTGCAGTCCGGCATGAGCTTATTGTGTGACTGTTTTAGCAATATGGTCCTAAATGAGTGATTTGGCTTTTCAGTCACTGTAGGAAAACAGTTACAAGTGTTTGTTGCTGCTAATGTGTGTGTGTGCATGTGTGTATATGCACGCGTATGTGGCCTTTGCCAGAAATTATGAAAAACAGATGTGCTGGTGAATTAGTTCATTGTAAATCTCGTACGATTTTCTGTTCTGCTTAGATTCATGTGGAGAACTGTAAACCCCCGAGGAAAACCCACAGGTCCTCTTCTTGTGGCTACATTCTGGCCTGATCTGCCAGAGAAAATCGATGCTGTCTACGAGGCCCCTCATGATGAGAAGGCTGTATTTTTTTCAGGTATTGGTTTTAAGTTTTAAAATGTAAGTAGCCATTTGCATAAATGTTGCATTCGAGCTGGGTTTCCTCTGAGTTGTAAGAGGGCTAGGGAATGGCCCACCTAAGAGCCAGTGGGTACGGGTGACAGATCTAAAACATCCCACCCTGAGGATTTTAGGACAAAGACGGGATCTGAAAGACTCTGAACAACCTCCATTACAACAAAGGGGAGCTATAAGCATCTAGAAAGATACATTCAACAATAAGCAAGACTAAACAAGAGTCATTACTTAAAACAAAAAGCAACAACATTGGGAGCTCTGTTTCATCAGTCACTGATCTGTTTTTCTTCTGTTTCCTCTCATTTTAAGCAATTGTCTCTGTACACGTTGATTGAGAAGATTAGACCCTTTCACCCCCCCACCAAAGCCTTTTCTTTTTCTC
>VYZM01008743.1:111572-149673 GCA_013398915.1 Dromas ardeola | reverse complement strand
GCTTTTCCTTGTCTCCTCCTCTTTTGCCAAAGACTGACTTCCACGCTGCCTTCCAAGTGTCTGCCTTGGTGGCTCATCAGGCAGAGGATACAGGCGGCCATGTGAGCTGCTTCCATGGGAAAGGAGGACAACAGGAAGCCTTCCTCTGTCCCTCCTAAGTAACACGTATGGCTCAGCTGTACTGGCCCAATTAGCAGAGCTGGGAGGCTGTTCTCAGCATGAAAAACTGAGCCAGCAAAACTGGGCTCCAATATCTACTAAAAACATGACTAAACATCTCCAATCATGTAAAAACCATATGGCCAATGCTGCTGTACATTTTCTGTACAGCGGGGAAAAAGTAATGATAATCTATTCCATATGTCTCAAAGCCCATTTGCTTTAGTTTACATGGAGGGGAAAAATAAAAAAAGCTTTAAAAATTTTATTTTAGCCAAGACAAAACACTTTAAATATTGCATAGACTATATATAATCCTATTACATCTACAACTCTCTCTCTCTCTTTGTAATTTCCAGAAAAAATGCAACTAACCTGCTTTTAAAAGAAAATAAAAAATAAAAACTATCAAACAAAGATTCATTTGAAAGTTACCTGTAATCCAGCTATCTTAAAATACTTAGTACTGAGACCTACACTTTGCTCCTAAACAGTGAAATAGTAACTTCTCAGGAACTCAAACGCTACACTTTACACTTTTCTCATATTAATACCTGACTTTCCCACTAGCACAGAATCAAAGAAATTCCTTTCATGAATGAATCTTTCCATGGTTTTCAGTGAATCCAGTGAGGGTATTTACTAAGTAAATTATAATTCCACGTAGAGAATGCAGAATACTAGTAAATCTTCCACTAGTACAGATTTGGAGAGACATTAGAAAATGTCATATGACAAAAGACAACAGAAACAGGAACTCTGGGCAAAAACTTCCTGTTAATCACTACCAAAAAAAAAAAATAAACCACTCAGCAAAACAAATGGAAGGTGAACATGAGCTTCTACATTTGACCTTCAGGTGCCCGTGCCTGGTTTCAGACCAATTTCATAATACAAAAACTTAACAATATTAACTACTTGTTTTAACATAACCCAACTGTACTAAGACAGTGCCTACCTCAAAGATGAGACAGCTGAGAACAGAGGAAGCAAGAGCACGCTGAGGCTATCCCTTTTGCCGAGAGACAAGCAACGCTTAAGAGGCAAAAGCAGGAACTGTAATCACAGTACACCTGCACTCTCATCTAGTGCTTCACAGATGGTAGAATACTAGAAAGACTAGCAGTACAGTTAGTGCAATAAAAAGCCCCATAACAAAGCATAAAAGAAGAAATACCCCTCTGTATCTGATTAATACACAGTGTTTGTTTGCTTTGTTTTCTTCCCTGCCTAGGAAATGAGTACTGGGTTTATTCAGCCAGTAACTTGGACAGGGGCTACCCAAAGAAACTCACCAACCTGGGACTACCACCTGACGTGCAACGTGTTGATGCAGCTTTTAACTGGGACAGAAACAAGAGGACATACATTTTTGCTGGAGACAGATACTGGAAGTAAGATGCGTTGAAGTGGTGGTGGGATGCTGTTAGCCAAGCTGTGTCTCTAGGGTTGAATGCACACTGAGTTTCAGGAGGCAGGAATCAAACACAGGGGTTTCATCCTTTGAGAATACAAAATTCACGCTGACAGCAGTGGTGAGATGGGATGCTGAACCAGGGATGTGGCTAGGAAAGCGCTTCAGTACAGCGGCAGGAAACTAGCATGTATTCGAGAAAACAGCTTGCAAGGGAAGAGGCTATCTGGGACTCTCTGTCAGGCTGCTCACCACTAACAACCCATCCCTCAGCCCCTATGTACCAGCAACTGCCCCACATCAGTCTCAGGCTCTTAAAAGGGGCAAGCTGTCCCCACTGTCAGCTCACAACTGCTGGGAAAAAACCCTGAAAGGAATTCCTTAAAAACAGGCTGATCTCCAATCGCTTGAAGCCAAAGACTGAGCAGATTGCCTTTGAAATTCTTTCACTAAGCCATCAGGTTTAGGGGCACTGGATGTAAAAGAAACAGCAGTGTGACTAGCAAAGCACGCTGGGGATGACTGTAAATCCTTTCAGCAGCTGATGTACCAGTCACTAACACATTTGCTCTACTAATAGACTTGGCACTGAGGAGATCTGAACAGACCATGCGAAGTGTATCTGTTAGTACTTTGGGAAAAATCTTAGCTTCGATTCATTTTGACAGTCTCTACAATCCTTTTCATGTTTGCAGTACATGCCCAGAGAAGTTTTTGTTGCAAAGAACACCAACAAACAGAGTATTCCACAAATGCATGTAACTCTGTATTTGCACTGAGGTTCTGTTCAAAAGACTGTATGAGAAGCAAAATACGATGCAACATAAGCAACCACACTCAGGTGCCCTGCTACCACGCTCTGTCCAGCAAAGATCTTGGGACTCTTCGATTAGGAAGGAATGCCCTTAAAATGCCTCCATTTTCTCAAGACTGCTATTGTGGTAGAAATAAATATTGCACCTGATGAAGAGTCCACTACTTGAATTTAATAGAAATTCATTATCATATCTGGCAGGAAGATTTGGCAAAAAAGATCACCCTAAAAAGCAGACATGCTTTGGTGCTTTGAGGAACGTTGTGAGTTACCTCCATGCTGCCTATCAGAATGGCATGAGAGCAAACCAGAGATACTGACTCCTGCTTTCACCATCAGAGGTCTCTTCCAGGAACAGGACTTGATGTCAGGAATGCAGACATTAAACAGGCTGAAAGCCGAACCATTCATTAACTGACAAATTAAAGGAACGTTAAACATCAGAAACACCCACAAGAAATCTAAAAGATTCTCCAAGCTATAATGCTCCCTTCTGAGAGATGCTCTATATAAAATATCAAAGGAGGTGTCAGTATAATTGAGTCCATTTTACATGAACATTAATTTCATGTTATGATCAAACCAGATGAGTGTCTTTTTTATATCCTAATGGCTGTGGATTCCTGTAAGTAAATAAAATACCCTTTCACAATTGCCATTTGATCATAACTTTCTTTCAATTACTTTGAGGACAGTGCTCTTCTCCATTATCTGGAGGGGAAAAAAAAAAACAACTTAAAAGTTAAAGAATGTTATTAATTTTTCAATGTCATTTTGTAGGCAGCATCTTAAACGTTTGCAAGTAGTTCTAATACAGCCATCTGCAATACTTCAGATTCCTACCAAAACCTATAGACTATGAGTTAGCAAAAAGCTGCTTGTCTCCTCTGTACCAATGATTGTTTTGATTAACTGTACTCCAGGGCCTCCAAGTAATTCATCACTCTAATCACAGACAGTATTTCTATCAAAGTACCTTATCACTTGCAGTCACCGCAGAATGCATAATTTATTGTTAAGGAATCAAAATAAGCTTAAGTGACTTCTATCTGTGTAAAGAAGAAAGCAAGCAGTTGACAAATATTTCAGAAAAAAGGCATCTCTGTTTAACACAGATGCTATAACCCTTAAGTACGCGGTTGTTTTATTTTAGACAAGGACTCTGCCACATGGAATCAAAATAGTTACATACCATAGTCTTTCCTGTGCCATTATCACACTTACTTTAAATGGATTTTTTGGAAGCCTTCTCCTCTCCCTCCTTCCAGCCCCAAGCTATTTTAGTGTTGTTATAACAAGATTATTAAGCAAAGCAAAGTTTTGTGAGGGAGAGGAAGAGGAGCTGGCTCAGATTCCATAGTTGAAGTTTTAAAGCTAGCCAGCAAGGTACTAGATTTTCTTTAAATATCCAAGCAAAAAACAAGAAGTAATTTAAATTAATAATTTTAATTGATTTTGACCATTTGTACTGGTGTAACTTTGGACATAATCCAAGTAGTTCCATACTGCAATGAGGGAAAGGTAACCCGAGATACATACAGATACAGAGAAATGGAATCAAGAACATAAATGCTTCCCTCCCTCCAGTACTAGTCAAAGATGACCTGTCTGAAGCCCACTGCTCCTGAAGAGGTGCTGCCAGGGGGACCGAGACCTCACATGCATTGGAAGCCGACTTCAAACTGCCTCCCATGTCACTGCTCCTCAGGACATCTCCACTCCTCCTGCTCAGCACTGACTCCCATTTATAAATCAGAAAAATGGGGAAACCAGGCCACAGTCTTGCTCCTTCCATCTTCACTCACAAGGACCTTGCATCCCTGGGACATTTATTCCCTATACATGGAAAGGGAGATCCTGGATTACTTATTTGTGGGAGAGTAAAACTGGCTTTGCACAAATCTCTCTTTGCATACTAGAGTGGAAAGCAGACAGAGTAAGAGAGACAACTGATGATCCGCAGATGTGGATACAGACAGATCCACTCTCATCTGAAGGACGCTGCAAACTACATCTGACTTCCATGGAGTTAGGTGGATTTACATTAGCTCAGTTTTTCCTCTTTGAAGCATAGGCTGTGAAAGCCATTGTGGTTTGGGGTTTGGTTTTTCCCCCCCGAAGAAAAGCACATATTTTTAACTTGGCATTTATCTGTTGATCATCACTAAGTGAGAGACAGGACTGTGTGAAAATAATAGGGTTTTTTAATGAAACGTTAGGGAAAGTAATTAGTCATTTAATAGCAATCCATCAATTACATGGACTACAAGCATATTTCAAATAAGATTTTTAAAAGATAGCCATTTCACATTAAAATCTGCTATCTTCAGATGCTAGCTGCTGCCTGAAAAAAGTTACCTTTCCTAGAATTATGTTTGGAATTTTAAAGCCACATTTCTGAAAAAGGTTTTGCTTAGAAAGTGTATTTTTAATTCAGCAAGAATTGCATTTCCAAAAGGAAAGACGTAAAATTTCATAGGGTTTTAATAGAGTCGGGGAATAATTATAATGACAGAGACATTCTTACAATCTCAGTTATTATATTTCTGTTTAATTGTTTTATATAGTCACATTTGCTGAGGACTCCCTGAAAAATTACATTAAATTTTAACATTAAATACAGCTTTGTAATGCAGGGATATATTTTTCTTCAGGTACAATGAAGAGAAGAAGAAAATGGAGCTTGCATCCCCTAAATTCATTGCTGACTCTTGGAATGGAGTTCCAGATAACCTCGATGCTGTCCTGGGTCTTGCTGACAGTGGTAAGATGTAATTCTGACCTAAGTCACTCACAAGCTCTCCTTATTTGTCTGCTGTGAAACTTACTGTACTGGAGACTTGAATTTCTTGTGGTCCATGAGTAGAAGTTAAATTCCCATTCAGCTTTGCAAACTAGTGGTTCAAACAAACTTTTTTTGTCTCTCTATTTTCCCACTAAATATCAGTTGATAAATACCCTACTAATCACAGTTTAAACTTTTTTAAATGAAACATTTAGCAAATATGACCTCTCATGAATATTTTTATCCAAGCAAGTAATAATAATAGTGATGCTAATTTCCATTTTCATGAAGCTCATTTAATTTCAATCTGTTACTACACTTTATCATTTACTTCCTTGATGCTGAACACTTTGCAAAGCTTAACAAGGCAAGAAACAGCTTTTATTAGCATCTTCCCCTTCTCTTCCTTGTTTTTTTCTTTTTTTTTTTTTTTTAAAAAAAGGCAAAAAAGGCTATATGCTGTCTTGCTTAAGTATCTTGAAGCATCTTATTGCTTTCCATTGCTATGTTACACAGGTCTATACACATCAGACAGGACACGGAGGAAAGTAATCCACAAGGCAGTCACTGTTATGCCAAGATGTCCCTGAGGCTCAGATCTGTGTTCATGTTGGTTTTCCAATTTGGGCACAGGGAAAATTAACTCTGTGGAGAATTGTCTTTCTAGTGTAGTCTGAGACATACTAAAGCAACTTCTGACACCCAATGTCTGATGCACAGGAAGTCCTAACAGCAAAAGGCATGACTGGGCCAGTCCCCGTGGCTTGGAAATTTCCCAGCTTCTCGACAGCTCCATAGGTTCCTCAGGACGAGCATGCAGTCACAGCATCATTTCAGCATCATCCTGCTCTAGCACAGTCAGAACTTGAGTATGATAATCCCCTTGATCACAGGCACAAATAGGTTGTATTTTTCCCTTTTTTTTTTTTAACATCCTATCAGCTGCAGCTGAAAGCCTGGCCCATAGTTTTAAGTAGCCTCCTATTTTGCAGAGATATGTGTAAATGCCTGGAAGCACCACTGATATCACATGAGTCTCGACTCGATTACATTTTCAACATCTATTTTGCCAGCAAATATTTCTTCCCAGAAAATTCTGGCTCACAAAATGGTAACCTGACTTCAGGCTCCATTTAACAAGACCTCTCTTCTCCAGGATAGGAATTTTTATGTATTTTTAAAATAAATCTTTTTTTATTGTGTATAAATATTTCAGGAAATGAGTTTTCCAGGTCATTAAGCTTCATGAAATGAAACAGACAAAAAAGCTTTGATCGAGAATTACGTGCTCCATAATCTGAGTATGCTTTTATATTTACCTTCACAGGATACACCTACTTTTTCAAAGATCAGTACTATCTACAAATGGAAGACAAGAGTTTGAAGATTGTTAAAATTGGCAAGATAAATTCTGACTGGTTGGGTTGCTGAACTGTATGAGATATTAATAACCAAATATTTACTTTTTTGTTATATGCCTTATCTGTAATTAGAAATAGATCTGAATGCTAATTACTGGACCAGTCTGGTACTGGCACCAAAACATTAAGTACCAGTACTGTACACATCAGATAATTTAAGAGTGTTTGCCTCCTCAGTATACAAAAGATGTTTACGTATATATTCTGGTACAATTTTTCAGTTTTCGTGCTAGTCATAGTAACAGAACATCCATCATTCTTTATTCCCCTGGTGCTTAAACAATGCATCGAAACCATTGGAGACTGGATCATGCCCCCGTGTTATACACACCCCAAATAGGCTCAAATGAGATGTACCAGCAGTGCACTTTGATTTTTTTTATTTTTTTTTAAAATACAACTCTGTTATAAATAGATGGTTTGTCTTGTGTTTTTCACCCTTTTTTGCGAGTTTGAGCATTACTTCCATTTATTTACATAATAATACAGAAAGACTGTCAAAGGCACAGGTTGCCTCAGGATTTGATTTGTGTTGATGCATGATGGAATCATGGCAAGAAACTGTGTTAAAGTATTGTTTTAAAGTACTTTTTATTTTAATACCTTAGTTAAATTTAGCAATTTGCTTCATGCACTTTGTTACTACTATATAACTTGTTTATATGGACGGAATGACTCAGATTTTTTGAAGTCAATGCGTTATACATAAAAGTCAAGTATTATTGTTTAACTTGTTTTATTTTTCTGTTCTTTATAATATTGGGGTTTGTTCAGTTAGGTTTTTTGCTTATGCATTGGGCAACAGAAAATATTCTTTTCACAATCTGATGGAACGTTTCTCATTAAAAAAAATAAAACAGAAAGGGACGTCCCACACATGAAGTGCCAACAATAGAAATAAAATCAAATTACACTGTCAAGACTTCTCATGGCCAGGCTTCCTTCTCTCATTTGAAATTAGCAATTCAGTAGCATGTTACAGTGAAATACCTGACCAAGGAAAGACAATACTACCCCAGTATATAACTGCATACTGGATTGATTTAGAAACCTAGATTACTTCCTCTGTTAGCTCTAAGATGTGAGTGCAGCAATTTACATTAAAGAGATTATATGGTCCCACGCCTCCGCAAAGCCCACTGCCTTCTCAGAACAGTTTACACACCTGCCACCCACCCTCTTTCTCCTCATCAGCAGGTTACTTCATCACAAGCTCGACAGGAAGAGTCAGCACGGACACAGCGGTGTATCTATCCTATAGGGAATGTACACTTGAGAAAGCGAGACGTAAAACCTTACTCCTGCCCTTAAGATCAGACACCGTTTGGCCAAAGTTCTTACCCAGCTTCATGAACGTGAAATGCTTTGTGCGACTCAATGGACTGCATCATGCAAGTGGTCAACCCAGACCCTTCTCAATACATCTCCCACATTTAGTCCATGATTCATAGAACTGGCTAGTAACCAACAAATACCTGAACCAATGATCAACTGGTTTCTTCTCATGTCCTCTACAACTTCTTCGTTACACTCAGTGCTTTCCCGTTCTAAGCAGAGTTTTTTTACTATGGTATTCTGAAAAGATACTACTTCCACAGTGGCTGCATTTGCCAACTGACCTTCCCATTGCACACTACCCAGATATAACTCCCACTTTGGGAAGCTTTTGATTTTGACAGATGATTCTCACCTGGATGAACAAGTACTATTTTCACCTATGCCAAAAGAAAAGGTAGCTATCTCC
Organism: Dromas ardeola; assembly: GCA_013398915.1. Classification (NCBI taxonomy): domain Eukaryota; kingdom Metazoa; phylum Chordata; class Aves; order Charadriiformes; family Dromadidae; genus Dromas; species Dromas ardeola. The sequence goes on along the minus strand of VYZM01008743.1, from coordinate 141,336 downwards.
TTCTGAGCACCCTCATTCTCTTCAGAAATCATTAATCACCTTCCCAATTAGTCCTGCACCAGAGTCAACAAAATAAGGCATAAAAAGTAGCTTCAACTGCAAAGTGTTAGTATTCTAGTTTTTACAGACACCTGGCAACCTTCTCAGGATTGCAGGATCTATTGAGCCCTATATGGTCTGTCCTGACCATAAACATCTTCTTATAGTAGCGTTGAAAATACACTGTAGCTTTAATGACTGCCAGGAGCTCCTTTTGAGTGTTGCAATGATTTCTCCCTGGAGAATTTAAGCTCTTATTGTTTTAAGCATCCTCAATAACCATCCCGTCAAGATTTTTATGTTCTCGTGCCAACACTGCCCCAAACTGCATGCTGCAACATCTGTATTTAATATGAAGAAGGGGTCTGAAACATAGATGTACTAGAGGAACATTTGCAATATGCCTTTTCAGCTATGAACTTGCTAAATCACATTTCTACTGATGACTGAAATAGTTTCCTTTTCGTCTACAACTCATATATATGTTTTGCAACATTGGCAAATCTACCAGCTTACCTTCTGTAATAATAACACCATAATCCTACAAAACTCCACACATCTGGTGGGTTTAAGGAGTTCTGCTCAGCTTCTTGTTTTGTTCTTGCCTGTGTAAATCCATTCTCCAATGACTACATTACCGGCAGAAAAACAAATAAATTTTCTATCCTTAAACCAACTCACACTTCTTTGGGTTCAGTTTCAGACTGGCAACCTTAAGCTTACCACAGATCAGTTGTAAACACATCTGTTTCTGTTCATGAATTGTACCATTTGCCAGGTTATCACCTACATATATCAGATGAGCTGGAGGAGTATATTGACCCTTCCCATTAACCTTTCACATTTGACCCGTGAAATACCGAAAGTCACAAAATGTGTCCTGAAAAGGTCTTTGAGTCTAATTCCACTTGCTGGCAGCCACTTTTAAACCTCACTGTTGGAACCCAGAAACAACCTGCTCCACCTCCAGGATATCACCTAGTCATGATAAGGGAGAAGAAGCTTAGAAGTTACTTTGATGCATTTTCTGCAGTTAGGGATGCTTTCCTTTTTCCTATGGCCAAAACTCAAGCAATTGTACATTCCCTCAATGATTTTGTACCTCTGCTTTCCAGTCTGTAATGAGTTAACCTGGAGATGGAAAGTCCTTGCCCGAGCAGCACTGCAGCTCTGCCATGTCCCGTACCAATCTGTCCCACTGACTTGCTTCCCTGTTTGACTTAGGATCTGCCCAGACACTGTGGACTTTTCTGGTGATCCCTGGACTCTTGGCTGAACCAGATTACCCTCCCCAGGCCTGCTCTTTTCACCTTTCTTGGGCACTGCGAGACTGCCCATGTCAGTGAAGCCCCTGCCCTTGCCCTTCCTGCCCTCAACACATTTCTCCTAAGACGCTTTCAGAACTGAATCAAGATTTTTACCTACCTTCTTTACAGAGGAAGAAACAAAGGCCAAAAGCACAAGTGTTTATCTCAAAGCCATATAAAACCCAGCACAAAACTCTATTAAGCCCTTACCTAACTTGTTCTACAGTTTTATTAAACTGAAGTCAGGTTCACTTAGGACTTTTTGGTGCCAGGGTACAGTTGCACAAATGCTGCACAGGGGCTTGTCGCAACGTGGACAGAGCTCAGACACTTTTGCTCCTTGAGCTGAAGGGAATTTTCTAATGGTTATGAGCAGGACAGGCTGGACGCACCCAGCAGGGCAGTTCCAGCCCAATGGAGTAAAGGGCAGTGGTTTAGTAACCGCTCTGTCACAATACATAAAAGGCAGCCAAGTTTATAATGAAATGCCACAGTTCAAATACTTAATAGACATAGCAGCCTGAACTGTGAATCATGCTTAACAGTTTGTGTCTCACTAACACTGTGTATTTGTTAAAAATACATTTTCTTCCTGCTATTTTCTCATGATTTTACAAAACAGCAGTTACCCATAAATTTAAGTAATTGACTGTAACTGTGCTGTTCTTTAAATCAGGAGGAAGAATGTCCTTTGGGCACATTTTGGACAAATTATTTCTATTTATGAACCCAGACATGCATGTTTTTAGCAGCATAGACTAGGTGAACGAACATTCTTCTGCTTTTGGAAGAGATGAATCCAACAAATGAGCAGGCATTGGGCTCTGCGGGATCACTGCACATGCAGAGATTTATACCTGCAAGGGGAAACAGCCTGTTCCAGGCTGGTTATATAAAATGCTCGTAAGTACTAAGGTATTACAGCATGGGGAACTGTAGAAAGGACAAAACCATAAAACTGGAAGAAACCACCCAAAACAACAACAAAACCAACAACTTTGAGACTCTGTCAGAGAAACAGCAGAGTCAGGCGGAACTGGAGGTGTCTCAAAGCTGCCAGCAAGGTTTGTGCATACCGAGCCCGTCAGAGTCACACGCTGTTACTTGAAATACATCCCTTCCAGCATTGCCTTTCAAAACAGAAGTGAGAGCAAAACAGCATCTTAGGGTAAATTGTCCAGTTCTGAGATTTACACTTGCACACAAACAGCCATGATTTCCCACACAACCTGCCAGGAAGCTGGGTACATGGCTTCCCCTCACCCCGACTGCAATAGCAAGTCTTTACCTGCATTAAAAATGTTTTACTATAAAATCTCCAATTAGTCTTTTCTTAATTGTGAGAAACATCAAGAAACCCTGTTATTATCTCTGAACTCTTTAACCTAACGGAGAAAGAAAAGACATGAACCATTGCCTAGAAAATAACAGCATCTGAAAAAATGCACACTTTATTAGTAGAAAAAACAGTAAACCTGCCTACCAGGCTACCAAAAGAAGTGAGAGGTGCTTTTTTTTCTGTGGTTTTGTTTGTTTGTTTTGCGTTTTTTATGTCTTCAGATCAAGAGTCCCTGCTTTTTTTGAGAATATCTTTCCCTCAGACATATTATCTCTGGTGTTAGTACAGCGTATTTGGGAAAAAAAATCCTGACCTGGACCAAGTGAACCAATGACCTCTTCTAGCCTTTGACTGCCTTAGGCTATGAAATTAATTTATGTAATTTTAAGAAGTACATACAATAGTTTTCTTAAATTCTGTATTAAATATACCTGCACGTGTACACACATATACATACACAAAGAAATAGCTTATCGCTATATTACAATATCTTATTTCATATTAGTGATTTAATAGGAATGTCAAAACAGAACAGAACATTTCAGACCTACAATGATCATCTAGTCCAACTGCCTGAATGCTAATCAACCTTAACTTGCTTAGGACATCACACCGGTTTTTCCCTTCTCCATAAAATACTCCACATTCTGAGCAAAGGTCAATAGAATAAGATACAATAGAATAAAGTACAAGTATTCAGTCTGCACAGGTGTTCTTCGTTGGTAGCGCTAGTGGAGATAACAGTCAAGAATTTCAAAATAATCAGCAGGTTATTGGTTTTATTGCTCGAACGATAAGTAATTTCTCCATACCTGCTGTAGCTGAATGAGTGACCATTCAACAGGTCACAGCAGCTTCTACCATCACTACCAGGCTGGCCAGCCTAACCAAGGCTGGGAGGGCTGTATCCACACTGCCTGCTGATAGAATCTTTGGATCCTTCTTTCACCTCTTTTTGCAAATCCCCAAACTCCTAGTATACTTCTAAAGTTCAGCTTCAGCCAGCTTCACCATGTGCATGCTCAGACTCTACCAGACAACCAATAAGCCACTCTGAAAAAGAGCAGTAAGAATAAGTGGCCTCACGTCACTTCAGATCTGCATTTCCCTCGCTAACCCTGCTGCAGCCTCTCTGCACAACGAACCAGAGGGTGACAAAACAGAAAACTGCTGAGCTTTCAGCTGTCTGTTACTGCCCAGTGCTTTCCTCTGGGACTTCTCAGAACTGCTCTCCAGTGACTAACTTGCTCTGCTGTTAAGAATTTGCTAGCATTGCCAAAATAAAATTAAAATCGTAAGAGCATAATTGTTTTAATTTACATTAGCCCGGAGCTTGGCAGTCTGTCCCTGGAGTTATTTGGAGGTGGTCTCCCCTTCCTAAAAGACAGGAATTTGTAATATTAAGCTATCCAAGTGGGCTTGTTTTTTGGGTCTCTAACCACAGCTTTAACCTTGGAGAGCCTTATTCTGTCTTCCCTATGCCCATTACAACAGTCATAATACCGCTGCCAAAAGGGCTGAAGCTAGAAAGCAGTTTCTCATTCTGCAGCTGGATGCCAGGCAATGACGAAGACCCAGCACCTCCACTGCACAAAGTTTCTAATCATCACTAGCCAAGGAATTAGGAAATGCAGCCACAGGTCTCCCATCCAGTGTCACATCACACAGTTAGTTAAGCCACAGAGACATTATTTCTTCTGTGGTTGCACTTATAACAGACAATTCTGGACCCCGTCTCTCTCCATTGCTCTCCTTTTCAAGTCCCTTAATCTGACTTCAGCGGAATCCCACCGCAGTGGAGTTCACTGCCACAGGACAGCAGCTGACTATTGCATCAGGCAAACCAAGCTGAACCCGAGAGGCAAGTCTTGCATGCAAAAGGAAGACAATCAGTCTGCTCTCTCTCTGTGGTCAATGCACTAACTGTTGAACCTAGTCCTCTAAAGAGAGAGCCATTTCTCACTATTTGAAGACTTGGCAAGGCGCGTTAAATTCTTGCATTTTCATGCTTTCTTTTTCCATTAAGAAACATGTACTTTTCAAGACCACTGACAGTTCTCTTGTTCAACAGCTCCAAAGTATGAAGTAGGAGGACTTTTTCTGTTGTTTCCCATGTGGTCAAAGAGGCTTCTATTTATGTCCTTTTAAAATCCTCTTTTGGAGGACTTTGTAGGACTCTTTTTTTTTTTTTTGGTGAATAATACCTTTCATCCATTCTTACATTTAGACGCCTTCCTATGTAGCACTGTCTCAGTCCTCTATCTCTTATAGCACTGATTATGTGTACAATTATGGCTTGATTCTATGCTCAAATAGGTAAATTGCAGTTCCTCTCACTTTCATGTAGTATTTTTGAATCTAGGAACATTCTAAAGCTAAAAGGGAATAAGTTTCCGACCCAAAAGGCAGGGAACCTGCCTAATGGATCTTCAGCTTTCAGGTTTTGCTTTGGCTTTTGCTTCAAGGAAGTCCTTTGAGGAAATGCAAAATATATAAAAGTACTGTGGCCTTTACAGATTTTGTTTCAGTTTCAACTGCACTTTTATCACCTCTTTACTCTTTTGTTCTTTCAGCTTTGTTTCTTACATAAACAACTAGACACTGGGACCAAAAAACAAAGTTGTCAGTGAGGAGTCAGCCATTACCTGTAAATCATCAGTTCAAACCCACTCTAGGAAACAACACCATGTCACCTTCAGATATTTTTGTCCACATACACTCTTTATTTTTGCATGCAAATTCTGTACTAGGGACAGAAAAATTCGGAAATATCAAACAAGAGAAGTTGAAAGTAGATTCTGTGCTTGATTTGCTGTATTAATTTAGTAAAACTGTGAACTTAAATAGAGCTTTTCCATTGAAATCTCAGCACCCCTTTGGCTGTTAGTATGTCTGCTACACAGATGCTCCTTTTCTACTTTTGATTTTGAGTTCGGAATAAGGGAGTTTCATCTATACATATTCAAACCAGAGAGGCCGCATAAGAATTTTAATGCCAACTATTTTATTACATATTTGTCCTAATAAATATGTGTATTTATGTATATTTGCATACGATACTGTATACCTGCATTAAGCAGAAGTTCACAGTTGAGAGTGGATGTTTGGCATGCAGTGTACGGCAAACTGACAGCAGGACGTGTCCCTGTGTCAGAGGTCCTAATGTCTAAAATAAGGCAAAATGTGGCAGAAACTGGAGAAATGAGGTAGAAAAGGGCGAGATATTTACTTTATCTAGATCTCTCAGAAAATCTGTTACAGACATAAGAAATCAATAGCACATCAGGATTTAGGTCATATTTTCTAAAATATATAGGAGACAAAAAATTGCAGACGAGCCTAAACTAGACCAAGGTAACCATCTCCTGCTTAACCTCATACAGCATTTTTTAAGAAGGCTCAGCAGGTGTCTAGCCACATCATTTGGCTGTGTTGTTTTTGGCAAGTTTTATACATAATCACACACACTCAGGTTGCATTAATCGGAAGACTTCAAAACAAGGTTACTTTACATCCTTTTTAAAACTATTTTCTCTTCAGAGTAAACCGATGCTTATCACCATAGGGTCATGCTCCCAGCAAGTACTCTTCACTTTCTCTACTTATAAACACAGCCCATCTTGCCATGTGGCAAACATACTTTTCTGAAAGATAACCAAGAATTTAATTTAAAAAATTTAGCAAATCTAAACCCTAAAAATTTACAAAATCCTTATATGAAGCTTCAAACAAATTACATTTTTAAAGAAGTGACAACTCCAGAAATTCACATTTCCTATTCAGGATCTGAATCTGTATTTCTTCTTTACGCAGGAATCCCCACTGACTTTTACAGGTAAGAATGTAGTAAAGAGCTGAATCACCATTCCCAATGTTTTGGATCGAAATGTGCACACTTCCAAAGATGACAACATTAGGCACAAGCAGATTTTAGCAGGGAAATGAAGAAGAAAATCTCAAATTTAAAGCCGTATGAACATTTCATCATATGCCCCTTGTCTGGTATCTCTCCAATCATAGTCAACTATGCACTCATACACCAACCCAATCTGAAAGACACTTGCAGATGGCATTCTTACCAAGATACCTTCAGTACAATAAATACAATTGATTTTTCCACTGTGTTAGCAATTCTTCACGTTAAATTATTGAAAGCCACGCTCACCAATACACCCAGAAAGCTATTAAATATTGATTGCTTATAATACTATGAGATCTTTAGCCTCCCATGAAATAAACACTGCAGTGGATTTTAGCCTGTTGAAAGCTTTCAGCATGCTACAGCTACCAATCAAACTGTGCAAAAGCACTTCATCTGTTTTCACGAGATTTACGCTAGGAAACGCAACTAGACAGGCAGGGTAAAACTGTGCAGGCACACTCTTGTCCAGACAAAGCGGGAAGCTTGCCTGGCCAATCTGACATCCCTTTGTGGACTTGTCTATACCATTATTTTTCCAACTGCTAGCTCCTTACTTGACACCCTTCACTAAAGGCTGCAGTAAGAGAAGTTCTGGGCAGAAGTTTTTACGATCATGCAGTACTAACCTCCCACAACATAAAATAAACATTGTTTTCCCTCACTGAGGCCACGTTTTCCATGAAGATAGGTCCCTGCATTTGGACTGTATGCAGAAATCCAGTTTTCTGGACAAAAAAAAACCAAACCAAACCAAAACCATTTAAAAAAAAAAGCAAAAAAAAAAGCAAAAAGCAACACTGGCTGCAAAGGCGGCTCAGAAAACTGACCAAGGAAGCCTCCATAGGCTGATGATCACAAAGGCCTGAGCATTTTGGGCTCCCCAGGCTGCATGTAGGGCAAGGATTTCATCCGGGTAGCTTTGTTGCTTTCACAGAGAAGAAAGAAACGCACCATTTTTGAGAAAAGGACCCCATACACTTGTTCTGACCCTCCCTAAGAGAATGATGGCTCTGTGCCACCATCCTTCCAAGCCACGCAGATGCCTGCAAGCAAGCTTAGAGTTACCGTACACCTAGTACCCGAGACTGCCTTGGTCCAGCCACGGCCTCCACTAGACTGACTACGGAGAACCACACAGTGAGCAATCCCAAGAAAGAAAAGCTGTGTAACTAATTTTGCTGCTGGACCACCATCAGAAAAGCACCTTTAAAACCAGCTGAGCGTGACTGCTAGCTGGTACTGCACAATTAACTTTCCCAATGGAGAGCGTTTCTCCTGTGACCTTCTTGGAAAGCTTAGAAATATGAACATCCCAGCATCCTTTGCACAAGTGTGACAAAATACACTGGAGATGCAGTGCTACAGACAGCACTAAATAAAAACTATTTGCACCCGCTAAATGGGTTTGGAGAACTTATTTGCACTAATTGACAGAATGCGTGACTCCAGCATTTAAGTCTGGATTCAATTAGGGGGAAAATCCCATAACTAGATTCAGGAATGTGAAGAGTTCCTGAAAACACGGGAAAGAATACTCCTAAAATTGAAAGCTGTGTGGATTCTAAAACCTCACAGGGCCTCTGTGTGTGAAAAATGAAAATATTTCTTTTAAAATAATTCTAGTCCTGGAAAAGTTCTGCTCCATAAATCCTGGCCATGAAAAACTGGATGTGGTCTCTGAAAATTAAAACTAACATCATAATAAATATTGCTAAAATATATTATGTTTCTTGGGCACACTGGCAGCTTTTAGTGTTCCTGAGAAAACTGTGTCTATTCAAAGGCTGTTACACGCAGGCAGTGAAGTCCTGAATTCATGGCGAATTTTTCTTTTATGAAGTTGAAGTGGTCTAGAGACAAGGGAACACATTCTTTCTCAACTTTTAAAACTTTACAGGTAAATACCAAGCCTAATTCACCTTCCTCATCTCTCTTTGGAATATTTTATTCCTCCTCATTAGTATTTTACTCACTGCTGGCAAAGGAACCTGAAGGGCTTAAGAACACACATGTTACAACATCCATTTAGGCGCTCATTTTTGAAATTAACTTCAGCTTTTTTTTATGTGTTGAACTGGCCCTGGTTTCTGCACTTAAAAAATTAAAGACAATGATTCACATTTTGTCTGTAAGCGTACCATGAATCCTAACTAAATACTTTGCTATATAAGCGCAAAGATCTCTCAAAGCCATAAAAGAATCCAGACTCACAGCTCCTTCCTCAGCACAATACAGCCCCACAGGAGAACCACCTTCCCACACCTCCTAATCAAAATTTTATGCGAAAAGAGGCCCTCTTGGGTTTCACACTCATTGTGGGAATACAGTCTGTAGTTTTTCAAAAGTGAAAAATCACCCAAAATGGACCAATTGGAAATGCACTGTTGTTTTCAAGTATATCTGGAATGCCACCATTAGCAAACTATTCAGAATTTCTATTCCATTTTCTCATTGAGGAGATATGTCAGTAAAATTAACTGCAGCAGGTAAAGAAATAGCTCCTAGAAACAAAAAAGTTGGTTTAATACCTGTTTCTTCATAGAAGAGGTAGCTCCCTTGCTTGCCAATGCTAAAATTCTTTAGAATCATATTTAAATAATGGAGCATGGCCTGAATAACTGTGGCATGAGCTGAGCTGCTGTAGACACCAACCACATGGCACACTGTGAAAATGCCAAAGGAGCCTCTGCAGAAATTACAGTGGAAATAATATAACTAAAGGTCACGGGACTTAGACAGTCCTACTTTCTCTTAAGTTTGGAAATAGGCTGCATCCTCACTAGATTCCTACATACAATCCCAAGGTAGACAGGTTATTCAGAAGGGCATTTATGAAATGTGGATGTAAACTAGAAGTGTTCCTAAAGTTCAAGGAGAGAAAAGCCTCTGCAGTGCCAAGGAGTGGCTTTACAATAATTGATGGGTTTAGGGCAAACCGAAGGAGAGTTATTCCAGTTGACACAGCATTGCTTCCAATTTGATTTTATTTCCAGAGTCAGCAAACAGGCTGTCATACACAAACATTTGAAAAGAAAGAGTGATTCTGAAATACTTCACTTTAGGTAAGGTTTTCAGATAAACTAGACTACTGAGTCCGGTAACCGGACAAACAATGCCACTTGCAGGCTAAAATGAATCACTGCACCAGCCACCCTATGCAAATCGCTCAGGGAGAATTAATGAAAGGCGCCTTCATCAAGCCCAAACCCACTCCTCCCCCACAGCAAAATCATGGCCCCAGAACAAGCCTGTGTACCAAAGGCAGCACAGAAAATAGCTGTATCCCTTAGTCCTCGATGCAGAGTAAGAGACTGCCAAGCAGGAGGCTTGCAGGATTTTGCTCTCTTTGTGTCTGTTATTTTGGGGTAATACCAAGCTATTCAGAAAGATTAAAGGGTATTTAAACATCAAAAGGAAAGCATATTTTGTCGGGAATAAGTGTGAAAATGCATTGACAAAGGCATTTCTTTAAAGAGAGGGAGAACTGTTGTACTATCTTCCATGACTGTCATATACACTACATATACTCTGTACTTATTTAGGGGAAGCTTTTTGCTTGACTTTGCCTGTCCCTCCCTCCTCCCAATGTCCCTCAGGCTCTGCACTTTAGTGACCATCCCTTCCAGCCAACGGAGGAAAGTCATCCAAAGCCGCACAGCTTTCTGCCAGGAGAGGGTGGGGAGTGATTGAGACGGGTTCAAGGCATTTCCGCATTGTAGGAGGTAAGTCCCCCACAGCAATTCCTGCCAGCCTGAAGAGCAAAGATCGTCTTTTTAGCAGCACAGTGTGCTGCCAGTAAAGCTCTGCTCTGGCCCACGTCTCAGCAATATCTCAGCCATGCACTATTTATATTCCAACCCATTATCTGTATTTTTTTTTTTCTAGACATGCACATTGTTAAATTCTTTGTTCTTTGAACTGATACCACCTGAATGTAATTTTAAATGGTCAGCTTACTGCAATTCTCTAGTATAATTCAACACATGAAAGTGTTTATTTAACTCCAGAATTCCCTTTGCAAAGCAATTTTTTAGAGATTCTGGCATGTGGCTAGCATGGCAACCTCTCAGCCCGGAGAACGGGAAATTAGTCAGGCCTTGCCTCTACAAATAAAAGGTATGGCCCAACTATGGCACCTCAGTGAAAATATAGTCTGAAATATCTTGAGAATTGAGTAGATACAGTGAGAAATCCTGCTAATTAGGATCGATGATTGCTGCATTCTCACATCCCTAACACACGTCTTTGGAGAATGACAGAGAAGGAAGGGCAGTGCGATCCAGTCTCGCATTAACAATGAAACTACAGAGCTGACGCCCAATAACTTCCCAGGATTAACCAAAACATATAGAGGCCGTAAGTGAGGATGACCATAGAAAAAGAGCAAGGCAAGTGGCAGAGTAAATGGACACCTGAGATAAGCAGCCCCGTGGTTCGTCTCCACAGAGATTATAGCTCTGTTTCACTCTTGGGAAGCTGGTACTGGTCTCATCTCCCCCATGTCACACCACCCTGTACATCACTCACTGTCGGAATCTCAGGGGCAGCAACATAAAGCTACACTGTGAGTCTAAAAATTATTCTTCTCAACCAAACAGCTTTCACAGCTGCTAACGCACTTAGGCAGATACCAAACCTTCAAACATCATGGAAATATTAACAAAGTATTGACAGTATAAAATAAATATTCAAGCAGCTCAAAGCTCTGAGATGAACTACCTTGTCATTAGAGGGGCAAAGCAGAGGTCTTCCTTCTGCTATGATTTGCAAGGGGATAGGGGGGGATCACCAGAAGAGGAATAATCATAGACAAGGTAGCAGATAAATTATTACTACAGACAGAACTACTGAATTCCATTCCAGCACTTGGGCATGTTTCACACAACTATGGAGAGTTACCAGGATATAAAATCAATTCAAAACATAGACCATGCTCCTGGCAGACTCTTTACTGCAGCGGATGTTTGTCAATAAACAGAAATTTAACTGTGCCTCGATGGCATTTCATTATCTGGAGCTGAAGAATACCACTAAATACTTCACATTTATACAGATTAATCTATTCTCCCTTACTGTCTAATATCCATCACAATCTAATCTATATTGGCAAGACCTCCCCATTTCCTTGATGGGATGGTTGCATACTATTAACAAGACCAGCTTTTATCTGTATTAGAGTACTGGTGGCTGTTCACAAACACACTTTTAGTTTATCAAAATGCAAGATTCTCTTGTTTATTAGGGGAAAAAACATTGACCTGGAATTAAACACAACAGCACTGTGTTATGAATAAAGTAGAGATGTTCTTTTCTTCCTTCCTATTTGCATGGCACTAAAACAACTCAGTCTTCATGCTGACTTTGGGGAAGGGAGGGTTTAAGCGAAGGCCCCCTCCTCCCCTCCCAAAGTGCTTTAGAACAGTAGATACACATTTCAACATACATGTGGTACATAGAATTGTGATTGTGCATGTGCTCAGTATTGCTTTTGTAGCTTTTACTCTTGAAGGAACATTGTGATAATTTAGCCTGATCTCCTTAAATGTCCCCTCAAATTTCAGCCACTGATTACTACATCTATCACAGTCACTTTTAGATAGGCAACAACCCTTGATTTAAAGTCTATAAACAACTGAAAATTTACCACATCCAATGACTGTCTTTTTAAGTAGTTCTGTTTCCACAATGCCATGAATGACAGCTTATTTTTCATCCAACATGAAGGATATGAGGAAACCACAGGACATGACTGGATTCCAAATCATGCTGTTTACGAACTATGTGCAAACACACAAACCCGAGTAGCTGAGTGTCTATCCAAAGCCCTGTATCAGACCTCCAGAGCCCAAGAATTACGCTGTCTATACATGTGCACAAGAATTTCATATCCAATACAGAATATACTTTCAACGGATTTGTCCGTAATGCTCTTTATTCTTCAAGATTATTGACTGCAGCTGTGTTTCTGAAAACATGCTTCATGTTAGTTCATTGATGGCAACTTTGTTTTATAATATTCACTAACTCAGCCTAGCCCCGCTGTCCTAAGCAGAAGCTAGAACTACTTTGTTTGGCTAGAACCAAAGCATTCGACAAGATTAACTTCACATTTTCACAAGTTAAATTAGAATAAATTAACTAATGCAACTATTAATTTTTTTTTTTTTAAAGAAGTATTTCCATCATAGTATTTCACATAGTACTGTGTCCATCTTTTCAGGCAAAGACACATATGAGGTCTGGCCTTGGTCAACCTCCAGTGAGTTGCAGAGTCAAGGAAAAGATTCCTCATTAGAGGAAGAAGTAAAAAGAAGCTCTTGCTTTCATCAACTTGCAGTATTGCATGTGATTGACAGATAGTGAAACAAATAACTTTAAAACAGACGGACTGTCAATTCCTCCATATTAATCCCTGTTCATTTTATCAGTTACATCATTCGCCTGCAGCAGAACCTACTTCTAACCTTTCCAAAGCTTCTGATGCAAAGCAGTACAATGAATTAGAAATAGTACAGCTTACATACAAATTGATTTACACTTTTTTTCTTATAATTATTTGAGAAGTCAGCAGCATTTTCCTTCCAAAGTCTCTACACCAGATTTACTCTAAAAAACAACAACAAAAAGCTGTTTTCATTATAGCCAAGCAACAGAGACAGACAAGCCATTTCCTGAGGAGCTGAGCACAAATACAAATACAGTCTACTGGCATGAGCTTCATCAGTCTAAATATTTTCAATCAAAGCAGCTATGTATGCAATTAAAAATAAAATCAGAATAAATCTACATATTTTAACATCAGGCAACATCCATTCTGAAAAAAAATATAAAAAAAAATTTTAAGAACATGTTCTTAAAAGTCAACTAGATGGCAACAGAAAACCACAAAGAAAAACTCACTGGAATTCAGACAATGGGATTGTGTTTCCCAGCATACATATTTTTTGTCATTAAAACCTTTTAGTTTTGAATCTCTATATCAAGGAGTAGCTCAAGAGCTTTAAGTAATAACAACAACAGTTTCTACATCAAGGCACATTACAAACATGAACTAATTAATCCATGGGGCACTTCTGGGAACTGGGGAGTCTGAGCTGCCACAGGAAGAGGCACCAGACCCAGAACGCCACCTCCTCTGAAGAACTGCAGAGCAACCACAGGAATCTGCTAATCCCTCCCCCTTGAAGACTTGTATGGTGAGCAACAGGCAGGGCAGGGTAGAAGAAAGCATGACTGTACTCCTCATAATTATGGAGCTTCTTAATTTTGGTGCAATTATGGGCAGCTAGTGGTAGACTACTAGTGCTAGCTCAAAAGCCAGCAGCTTTCCAATCCAGCAGCACTAAAGAATGTAATTGGTGTCATGGCTCTGCCTTTGCAGAACACCTAGAAACAACAGAATATAGTCTGCCTTTCAGAAAGACAAGGTCAGAGTATACTCAGCATTCAGAGTTATTGATAGAAATTGTGCGATTATTTATTGGACTTCTGTCCAGAGAACATCATAGGAACTTCTGCACCTGCGGCAGTATGTTCTAGCTTATTGCATAAGACATTCCCAACTGGCTAAGGCAATCAACCCAGCATGCAACAGTGTGTCCCTTTTTCTTTATTTCAGTATGGCTTCAACCCATGATGTATTGAGGATCTGCTCAGTGGCATTTGATTAGACCACTGTGTCACAGGACATCAGTAATTCTTCACATTGCTTTTTCTCTTTAATGAAGCACAAGCTTAAACGCTGTTGCACACCTGTGCATGCTAAAATCCCTGGCCTTTTATCTTGAAGTTCCTTAAACACGTTTATTATCCTCACAGAAGCATTTAAACTCAGCCACAGACTTTGTGCTCTACCACGCTATGACACAGCCTCTTCATTTTAAGCTATCCAAGCATATTCAGAGGTGTTGACATAAAACTCAACTTACTCATGCAAAGACAGAATGCTTACTTTGAGATAGAGATCAGGAAGACAAAATGTCAAAATGCAACAAAAGAATTCTCCAATGTTTCCATTCTTCCTTCATTAAACTACTTTCTTCTATGACATTATCTCCAAGGGAGACTGCCAGTTCTAGCCACAGTGAAACAGATCTCCTAAACCAGCCTGAGAACCGATCCAACCTGACCGAATAAACCACCAGCAGATTTAAAAACAGTACAACTCTAGCCTTCTTCTAGTCTGTGCTAAACTAAGCAATCACCACAACACTCAATATAGTACAGGTAGCAATATTATTATTTTACTACTCCCTTACAATGTTCCTCTTTGGAAAGAAGGAGGAGAAGAGAAAACTCTACATGACAGATAACAGTTGTCTCACCTGAGAAACTACACAAAAGCTCTCAGATGTTATGTGGAGGAGTAGTAAAAAAGCATAAGCAGAATATAAAACTGAAGTGGAGGCTCTGCCTTTCATTCTGAAAATATTATTCAAGTGATATTTCTGCAAAGGATGGAGTCACAAACTGGGGCTGTTACGCTCTATCTTTTTTACTTGTCTTCCCACTTGGTTCCTCAGTTGGCCCTCAAGAGATGCAAATGAAACATGTTGAAATGACCACCAATAAAAACCAGTTATATTTGCAAACATTTGTAAAAACAATTACAGATATCTTTTCAAACTTTCCAGGCTCTAAGACTGATTTCTTAGAAAACTAAAGAGGCGATTGGGAGAGTTAGCAAAGTTACTGAGGAAGACTTCAGACAAGGACAATGCTGGCCTTGCATTTAGGAAAGGAAGTCCTTTGACACCAGAGACAGCTAGCACTAAAACACAACTGGGAGCAAAGCATTAACACCTCCAGCATCCAATTTTAATGCATTAATGGTTACAGTAACCCTTGCCAACCTCTGAGCAGTGTTCTAAGTGATACTTCAGGCTAAAGTAAGTGGATAAAAATGCTATCAAGGAAGGGGGGAATAGAAAGCATTCTTATGGAAAAGCTTAAATGCTTTCTACTAAGGAGTGATAAGCACTCAGAAATAAATCTTATGCCATACCCTATCTGCTAAGAGCGAAGCTCTAAAATCTGGAGAAAGACATAAAACAAGGAAGACACAAAATGAGCTTACTAGCACCCTTTTGAGGGTTTGGGCTTCCTCACTTCTCTATTATATTTTAAACTTGAACATACATAAAAACATTGTGCAAATCAGTTCTCTATGGTATTCTTGCTCTATGGCCACAAATGGCAATCCAACAAGTACAGAGGGAGGTTTCAGAGATTTTATTCCATACCTCGCAGCCTAAACTGTGTTTTAGCCTGCTTGTAGGATTTACCACTGTGGTGAGAATACATTTTTTAAAGAAAAGGCAAACACTGCTATTTACATAGAAAACACATTTCCCTGCCTACTGAAACACAAGCTCTTAAGAAAAGTGTTTATTGAAATTTAAGCATAATAAAGCAGTGGTTCAGTAGATTTCAGATATTAATGGCAGCACATTTTCCTTCAGAGGTTCTTTGTTTTGCTTTATCATTCTTGACATTTCATATAGCACATCATTATGAGCTTTTGCAGAGGAACGGCACTTTTACTAGAGCAGCAAATTGCAGGGGTGGGAGAGGTTGATGCTAAACATTATTAAAAGATCTTCCTTTCCAAAATAAGAAATGGATGCAAAGGCATAAAGTCATCTGGAAGCACAAATCCTTTAGAAAAACATCAGAAATAAATGAGGGATATTCTGATTTTTAATAAGAAAGTCACCTGTGCACCTGTCTGTTAGCTCTGCTTACTATTCGGGTCTTCAATGGTCAGATGAAACACTGCACCATGATTTAACAAGACAGTACATATAGTTTAGAAAACTTTCCAGATTTCTGTCATTTATGTCGAAAGACTCCAGCTGACATGGCTACAGCACGGTTTTCCAAGACCAATTCTAAGGGGTTCTAAACCCCCATTCCAAAATCAAAATCAGATTTCATTTAAAATACAGACATTAATATTCACTTTTGTAGCAACACTGAGATTAACATTACTTTTAAATCCTGATAATGGCAGCTTCTGGAAATGATTTGTTGCTCTGCCTCTCTGGCCCATTTGGTGACTGCTTTGATATATAAATGGTTAGCAGATCTATACACTCTGAAATTCTTCAGAGCAAAAGCTATGCTTCTTGTTTGGCTTCAAAACTGTCAGAGGCATCTCCCAAATATCAATACATTTTAAACTAGATTTATGTTGGGGTAAATCTCCACAAGGTCTTTTCTGGTTTGTTTTTGTGGTGTTTTTTTTAATCTTTCTTTCTTTTTATTGGTTTCTCACCATCTACTGCCACTTTTCAATTTTCACAACAGTGGCACACTGTATTTATTTGTAACTTCTTTCATGGATCATATGATCCATTTTAATAGCACACATCCTTTCAAATTACCTTCCTTTGTTCAATTAACATACTTTATCTTATGTCCGCTTTCTGCCAAAATCCCTAGCCTATTCAAACATTCTTCACGCTGCATGTTTTGTTTGTAGACAGCAATGAAGCTAGGAATTTCCTTAAAAATTCAAGCTAATAAATCCCCGAGTAATTAATTGACATTAAAAGTCTATACGGAACCATTGGACTGCCAGGGTGAGGACTGGCACCACATAATTTAACCTTCCAAAAATCCCAGATCCTTAAGTTTTGGAAACTCTTGTATTTACCTGATAAAGTGGCCTGATCCTTTTCCTGCTGAAATCAGTGACAGAATTGCCACTGATCTCAACAAGGTTCCAACAATACTAACCCAAGGCTTTATTATTTCTGATTGTTTCAGTACAAATCACAGGCATTAAAAAATGCATCTCCACCTTAAAATTAAATCCTTTGGATGTGCAGCAGTAGATAAAACCACTTTGCACTGAGATAGCACTTTCTGTTTCAGTGCATTTTACAATTGATTATGCCTTTCAATCCCTTCAGTAAGATAAACGCATTGTACTACAGACTGGAAAACCAGCACAGAGTTGCTGTCATTTGCCCAGGGAAGCATGGGTGAAATTCCAACACCCGGCCCCTGCAGGTCCATGCCCCTCTGCTGCTGGGAAGGGGTAAGCTCACAAGTCTCTGTAACTAATCACCATTTCTGTTTATGAGAACTGAGCTACAGCTCCATAATCCTTTGTTAACATCCGCATCTGTGATCTGATTCCACAGAAGAAAAAGAGGTTATTGTTTTACTGTTCAAGGCCCAATCCCAGTCTGTTGAACTTGCCTCATGCATCAGTGTCCAAAAACTTCTCCAAGCCAGCTGGGTAGAGCTTAGGCAGCATTTCTAATCCTAAAGCACATTTCCAGGCTCAAACTTTCTTTGAAATAAGGACTTCCAATGCTTGTGCAAAGCACCTGTAATCAGCATCTGAAATTTCCCTGTTACACATATGCTCTTCCTCAGACCTTCCCCTGCCTTTTGGCTTGCCACCAACTTTGGCTACTGCCAGCAGAAAAAGCAGATTGTTTATTCTTAATGCACAACTAGCAGCAGGCCCCTGAAAACACCAAGTTCTATCAAGCCTTTTCCCTGGCATTTACTCCTTTTTTGCAAGACTATTATTATTTCTGCTTTTCCTCCCCTTTTCTTCTAAAAAAAATTTTCCTTTAATCTATACTCCAATACTCACAATACATCTCCGTTATGTGCTTCATAGCAAAAATCCTAGGCTGGTCCCTGTGTCGTATCAACCTTCTCTGTGAGTACCTGTATAGAAGGGACACTACTGTATCTCTTCACAGGTCCTGACTGCCAAACAGTACAAGTACCAGGTCTTACTTAAAATTACCTAGCTTTCTCACCATCAGCAACAAATCTGCAGCATTTGAAAAGACGGTGTGGTTCAGGGCAGATTACATTAGCATTAATTGAGCTCACACACCTCAATTTTGCTGCTCTCCTTACGACCTTGCAGCCACACCTGTGTTATTAATGGCATTAGGATGGCTTCAGTGTTAGCACTTAAAAATGTAACCAGAAACTTGTTTGAGCAAAGCAGCTACCTATTAGCAATCTTTGCTTATGTCCAGACTTGCATCAACACACAAGGTACAATGGACTTCGTGGTTTGACATAACCCATACCGTGTCCTGGGCTTCCCGCTGTTTTTGTTCAGTCAGTGATACCACTGAATCTTCAGCTTTCTACTGCTAAAGCAAGTTCTTGATGATTTTCTCATCCTACCCCCTGTGAGAAGCCCACAGACTTCAACAAAATTATCTACAGTTGGAGGACATCTTCCTACAGTTGATAGATAAAAAAGGTTTATTGCATGCCTTCCATTCCCCCCTTAATTATAGCTACCAATGTCTTACTTTCCTCAGACCTAAGCTGAACCACAGTTAGTGAGTTGGTTGGAAATGCCTTACTTGCTCTTGCTTTTCGCTCTCAACTCCTTTTTATTTCTAGCAGATATTTAAAAAGAATTGGCCCATCTGCATACTTGCCCTCCTACTATTGTGGTGTGCCTAAAACTTTAAATAATATGACAAAAATATGACTTGAGTATCATTCTGACATATGGATGGAGTTCTGGAGGGTGCATAGTTGTGGTAAGAAGCATTTGTTTTCCTTAGCTAGATACACATGAGTTATACATTATAGTGAGGCATATCGTATTTACAATTGAATTTGCCCTGTTAAGCCTTTCATACCCTCGGATGCATTGCAGAACTCGGGCTGCATCTGCCAAGTAAGTTAGGAGATGTTAATGAAGCACACAGAACTCTGCTCCTGTCCAGAGGAAAGCTGATGGTAAATCAACAGGCACACTCACATGGTCTTAACTACAATAGCCCAAATGCCTGACTGTACTGAGAGAATCTCTGTGAAGGAGCTTGTGTTTAAAGTGGAGCTCCCAACCTAGGAACTGCTGACTGTGGAAAGACACCCTTTGGCTTTGGAGTTCAGAAAAAACAGTGAAAAGGCCACAGACCTTGTCTGGTGATTATGAAAGGAACGGGACAGACACTAATTTCACTTCAACGAGGTAAGTAAGACAAAGCTTTTCTCCCAAAAACTCCAGTCAGCATCTCTTCCAAGCTCCACTGGCTGCCCAGTCACACTCCTGTTTGCATTACAGTTGCCAGTAGCACAGGGGAACTGGTGCTACGCTCAAGGACAACTCTGCCCTGGCAGTGGCGAGGAGGGTGTGGGGGTGAATTGTGAAGGTTGTTACAGGCAAGATAATATCAAAAGAAATAAGCTAAGGGTAGCCCTGCTTTCTAGCAGCTTGCTCCTACTACAGGCCTGGGGTAATCAGAGACTGGGCAAGGGGCCAGGCAAGACTCTCCATCTCCAGTTGGTGTCCTGGTCTCCATCTCCATCTCTGCAACCAAAGCCTGCTGAAGTTGTTGAAAGACAATATAAAGGTGATTTTGTCTCAGCCATCTGAGACAGCCCCACAACTCCATTCAGATTGTAGAAAGAGCCTCAAGAATCATGGAGCTGTCTTATTATTTAAGGGATAGATTGGAAGTCACATCGTTTGAGGCTCTTAAACTCAGCTGGACGCTGTACTAACACCCTGAGTGAATGCCTCAGTGCGTTGCTAGAGACTTTGGGCATTTATTTATTTTTCATATTAAGACACAGAGTGAAAACATTCTTCAGAGGCCATAATACACCATAAATTATTAAGAATATGTTCTGACAGCTTAAAAATTGCATGGGCTGGGTCATGGAACTTTAGAGCTGGAAGGAATCCAGCTCCTTCAAACACAGGAGCTGGAATGAACTCAGGTAACATCAACAGAGACATAAAATAATTTAGTATGCTGAACCAGTTGTTCTTTTTTCTTTCCCTTATTTCTTATTCCATGTAAAACTCCTGAAGTTATTCTTACTATACAGTGTAAACCAGAAACTATGTAAGAGAGACAATGGATGTGAAAGTAAATGAAACTAAATATTTAAAAATATAATAGCGTACTAATAAATTACAAAGTTGTCTACACAAGTAGAGAAATCACTGTGCTAATGGGAGCTTCCCATACTGATATTATCAACATAAAAAAGCTTAAAGTTGTGGTCTGTTTTTTTAGATGAAATAACATTGCATTTAAAGGGGAGGTTCAAAAGGAGAGGTACTTTAATTGAAGCAAAGGATTAAAGTTAAGAAATGGAAAATTCCGATTACAAAGAAACAGTTTCACTATGAGCAATAAATAAACATACACAACAGCCTTTAGGCTATGGGAGATTCTCCCAAAGAGTATGCAGAAAATCACATTATTTGAGGCACTTGACATTCATCTGAATTTAATACTTGTAAGTGTACCATAAAGAAAACACTTGCACTTGTAGTGGGGGGAATATTATAAATAACTTTTTCACACCTACTTTCTATTGACAAGCAGATCTACAGTGGCATGAAACAAACGCAGCCTGGCCTAAACTTCCCATAAAACAAAAGAAAAGGAGTCGTGATATTTTATACAGATCAGTATATTTATATATATACCAGTTATCTGACAGCAAGTTGCTTTTTATGACATTTTGCAGTAATACACTGATCACTTAATAGAGGTTGGATAAAGATGACTAGGGATTTATCGCCCTCTTGTGAATAGGAAAAAAGTTGCAATCTTTCAGAAAATGAACATGCAATTCTTGCTGCTACTAAAGAATCCTACAGTAAAACACATCTGTACAATTAATAAACATAAATTCAGATTACTAAAGGTAGAACCACTGGTTAATGGTAATAATCTATACGAATTTTATCAGAAAAGGATAAATTGCAAAATTAAAAATAATTCAAATTCAAATCGCACCAAACAAGGTATTTTTTACATTTAAGTAGGGAGACAGCAATCTAACTTCTACGAAATCACTGCCTACAGCACTGATTTCAAAAGGCACAGACAAGTGCAAAGGTGTGCTAATCCTCTGTGATTGCAGTCCCAAAATATCCTTAAGGACCTGGGGGTTCTAACTGACAAGCGGCTGAATATGAGCCAGCAGTGTGCCCATGTGGCCAAGAAAGCCAATGGCATCCTGGCTTGTATTAGAAATAGTGTGACCAGCAGAAGCAGGGAGGTGACTGTCCCCCTGTGCTCAGCACTGGTGAGGCCACACCTTGAGTGTTGTGTCCAGTTTTGGGCACCCCAATACGGGAGAGATACCGAGGGGCTGGAGCGAGTGCAGAGGAGGGCAACGAAGCTGGTGAAGGGCCTGAAGAATAAATCTTATGAAGAGCGATTGAGGGAGCTGGGACTGTTTAGTTTGAGGAAGAGAAGGCTGAGGGGAGACCTCATCACTCTCTACAGCTACTTGAAAGGACATTGTAGAGAGGTTGGTGCTGGTCTCTTCTCACAGGTAATTAGCGATAGAACAAGGGGGAATGGCTTCAAGCTGCAACAGGGTAGGGTTAGACTGGACATTAGGAAAAAATTCTTCCCAGGACGAGCAGTCAGACACTGGAATAGGCTGCCCAGGGAGGTGGTGGAGTCCCCATCCCTGAATGTGTTGAAGAGTCGTTTAGATGTGACGTTGGGGGACATGGTGTAGGGGAGAACTTTGTAGAGTGGGGTTGATGGTTGGACTTGATGATCCCAAGGGTCTTTTCCAACCTGAGTGATTCTATGATTCTATGAATTTCAAAGGGAGCAGGAGGATGAAAACATCTGGTTTTGCCATACAGGAGAAGAGGTGGCCTTTCAGCTGCAATGAATATTCATGGATCTAAGTCCAATTTTGTTTGCAGACCCCAGTGAAGTTCCCAGAGTCAGGACTAGGTGTGTTTTGGTCCACCACTTCAAAGCAGCTCCAGAAGAAAACAGGCTAACTCAACGCTGGGCATCCATCAGACCTCTACTAAGTTAACTTTAAGCATCTTCCTCTTCGTGACACTTATTTCTCCCCTGCTACTCTGCACCCACTCAGGGTGTTGCTGCTCCTTTCCTTCTCCCTCTCCCTCTCCTGCCCCTCTCCTTCCCCAAGAGACTACTGAAATCATGGTAAAAGCCATAAAATGTTCAGGCAAAGCCACCAGTCCTCATCTCATAAAACTCTAAAGATGAGAGAAAGCAAGGGTCAGTACCAGCTGTTGGACACCAGGGTTTCTATTTCACGCCTTGCCCTAAGTCTCTGGAAAACTACATCATCCCTTCCCTCTGCTTTGCCCTTCTTCATGCATCCTTACTAACGTTTGGGGCGGCTGGACTAAGCGATCTTAAGAAAACCCTTCTAACCTAAACAATTCTGTGATTTCTTACTCCCTCACACTTCTCTATGTCCCCTCATGAGATGAAGCGTCTGCTATCTGCTACCAGCTTCCTCTTAGACGCAGTCTATCACATAACTGTAGGCTTTCCCAGGCAGGCATAGGCCCTTCCTGGGTGCATGCACAGCACATCCACTGTGTTAATACAAATGAATTCTGTTCCTGTATCACCACATCTAATAACAAGATGGCTTTCTCCTGTACCTCTTCAGCAAAGAAACTTTACCAAAACTCTCTCCTGAGATTACTGTCAAGCCATAATACCAAGAAGCCAAGTGCCATTTGATCATGAACAACAGAGGACTCTCATTATGAGAAGCACGAATAACACTCTTACAGTAATCTGAGAGCTTCTGTCTTGGTTATGCTGCCTTCCCCAATTTATAATAAACAAAGCATAAATCCTATCCAAATGAAGGCATGACCAAGTCCTACTAGCACAACATAACAACCATTTCCACGAAAAGCTACGTATTAATACCACTTAGCATAATAAATATTTTAAATGATACTGCAGTAAAGAATACAAATTCACCTATGTCTTTCCCATTCTTAGTAGTGACACTTAATAAACACAGCTTTATAGCTACTATATTTAAATGCAATTAGTTCCATACATTTCCAGATTAATAAGAAATAATACATATTCATTTCTGCTCATTAACAGTCAGTATATAACTCTTAGCTAATGAACATTCAATTATGTTCTCTGAATACATTGTGGGATAAAATCTCTTTCTGTCGCTCGTATCAGTTCACTTCAATTCAGTTGCTTCTAATTAAAATTCTTTTGCCTCATGTAGACAAAACTGGGTTTTTTTGGAGTCCCTGGAGACTTCTTTTAAGAGTTCTGTTTTATCTTTATGTACAGTCAGCTCCCTAATTAATGCTTTAAATAGGGTAAACTTTACTGAGGCTCCTGGGTTCAGTTCAAAGGAAAAAAAAAAAAAAATGTTAATTTTATATCTCATTCTCACACAATTCACTGGAGTCTCTCTTTTTCTTGTAAATCTACTTTTTTCTTTTGTTTTCAAGTGAATTCAATAATCAGGGAAAGTGCCAGTTTGAGAGCACTGGGAGCTGGAGATCCCCCATCATCAGCCTAGAGCTTTCCTTGCCCAGAGAAACAGAAGAGAAGTTCTTGTCAAGTTGTCCAGTTCTGCAGCCAGCTCAATGAGGAACTTTTAGAGGAGGATTCTCCAAGGGGACATACCCAGTGGATTTCTTGAGATAATACTACCTTTATTTTCACTCAGCATCAGCAAGACCCAATGCTATTTTTTTCCTAATTTGTAACAGAGCTAGCTCAGCAATCTATCTGCCTGTCTAGGACCAAAATCTAACACAAGTCCTACTTACTCCACTGGGACTAGCAACATGCAAGCTCATCATTTACTTAAGTGCCTCCCTTTGTGGAGGTCATTATCAGGTATGACTTGCCAACTGAAGTGACTAGGTTCTTGCTTCTGATTTTATTTGCCTTCTGTCCATTATGCAGTGCAGAGAGAAAGGAATTTAGCAGAAGCAGCTTCAGGGAACTCAGCATGAGGTTTTCCTCTCTGGTGCAGCATCCTAGGACATACTCCAGGACTATTTTACCTATACCTATGGGCTGGATTCTCACACTTAACAGACTGGGGACAGCAGCTTCCCTCTAATAAGAACAGCTAGAAACATCTCGCTGTGGAGCTGTGGAGCAACTAATTTGGAAACTTACCAGGCGAACACTGCGTGAATGCTATGTGCACCAATATAAAGGATGTAACACTAGCACAGAAAGTCTAACGCTTAGGGAAGAGAGGCAGAGAAAGGAATTTCTGTAAGAGCAAACATCTAGGAATACCCAGGAGAAAGCTTAGCTTTAGGGGTGTTTCAGTTCTATTCAACATTAAATGAAAACTCCAAGATACATGTATCTCTGCAACTGCCTTAGAGAAGGCGTCTCTGGGTTTGTGTATACATGCATGAGGCACACAGGTGTGCCTGCTTGCATGGATACATGTATGCCTTTCAGCACATCCTCCAATCCACAAGTACCTGAGTACTGTGAAATGAACACTCCAGAACTGCCTTTGTTGACTGACGTCACACTAAAGCAATAAATTCTACTGAGGGATGTGCAGGGCTAGATTCCCAGCAGACAAACTGATTGATGGCGCCCTAACAAATTACGCCGTGTGCCATCCAGCCCACTGAACATTCCCATGGATGGCACTGTTTATGCAATCCTAAAATGATATTAGTTCTAAAGACTGTTAAGTAAAGTGTGTTTCAGTTACTTCCTATAATCAAATCTTTTTTTTTCCCCAAGGTCTGCCATTTAATTTGTCCTTTATCGGTACAGACCTTGAAACAGTACAGGGCGATTCTACCGTAGTCTCTTCCACTGTAAGTCTACTATTGCAGCTGATACTTTCTACACAATAGATATCATCAAGGAGACAAGTATGTCCACACTGCTTAGCGCTAAGCCTGTATCTCCTTGGAGCCTCACACAATGCCTTTTTGATTCTGAGATACAACTATGAAAAATGTTTGTGGCTTTTTAGTTCAAAATACCTGTGGCAGACTGCCATAGTGCCGTCTACAGAGCATGATACGGAGGTTGTATGTCGCATGGCCAAGGCACCAAGACCTTTGGAGGTATATGGCTTACCAGGATAACACTGGAAGGCTGTCCCAGGTGGAGAAGGACAAACGTGATGTGACTTGCACAGGTCTGCAAGATGGGTACACTGGTCCCTGGAGAGAAATGTCAGCTGTGCCCAGATTCCTTCTCGCAAGGCATTAGTCGGCATTGTTCCAGGAGGGAAGCAGGGACTGAACTGGCATTAGGGCACCATGGCCTAGAAAGAAAGAAAGAAGTTAAATCGACAATGGAAACACATTGGGAATCTACTACTCGTACCCATTTTGCACAAGTAGTTCACATTTAAAATCACATTTAAAATCACAGAAAGAAAGAGGACAATCAGAATGGTGCTTTGCATGAAGAAGTTTTGTAGCTAGTCCTTGGCACAAGGTTGTTTTTCGTAGAAGCAGTTAACAGATGCTGCCCTAACTTTTCTGTGCAACGGTATTACACGACTGTGGCCACGAGATGGCGGATTTTTGCCAAATGCAAGCAGGGAGCAATTCAAACACAAAGCAGATTTTCAATTTCTGTATCAAAAAATGCCTTTGTGAACGTGTTTTATAAAGGTAACACAACAACCCTAATCAGAACAATTCAATAGGGAAATGCTAAGAAGGGCAACTTCTTTTAGCTTCTGGTTCAGATTACGAATTACTGATGGAAGATATTTTTAATAGTTTGCAAGGATATGGTATTCTGCCGTATATGACTTTGTCTACCCCACACTTTATAGAAATGATATATATTGTAATTACTTTGAAATTGCTACAGCTTTATTAAAACATTATGATAAGAAGATATGTTAGAGTATATTTTTACAAATGCCAGCGAAAATAAACTGTCCCAAAGGCAGCTCTGATGAGGCAAAGATCTTAGCCCAATTTAAACTGTGTATATATTAAAAGCTATAAACCTCCATAAACTTTAAAAAAGCTGTGTCTGTTTATATGAGAGAAGAATCCCTGTCTTACATTACAGAAAAGTTTACTGGGTTTTCATGTACCACTAATATAATTCACTTGGATTGTATACGGAAGCTACAACTGCTCCAGAGCCAATTTTCTTAAGAGTTTCTAGGCAGAATGAAGGCAATATAGGGTAAAGCTCTTCAGGGAAGGCATACATCTTCCTAGCCAACCACAGAACTAAAGCTGTAGCTTCACCCTAGAAAAAAAATCAGTAGCAAGCTAATGCTACTGTGTTCCCTCAATGCCCATCTCTAGCACTGTAGGCATCTTCTGGTGAAGGAAAGATACTGAAGTGGTACCAGACATCAGTTTCACAAAAGCTTGGTGGTGCTTTGTGTTAATGGACCATTGATCAATATTCATTTTACCATAGGTTCACAGATTAAAACGGAATTATTATTCAAAAGAGATGCTGACATCAATTTAGACAAAAGAATTACATGTGATTGCACCTTCTCACGTGTTCTGAACATTAAAACTTTTTTTGCGCTGTGTTTCTATTTTGGTACGTGTGATGTTAAGCCTTTTTGATGGTGCTATGGCTAATCAGCCTTAGTAGAGTAAAATATTTATAATCAATATCATTTTTAACAAACATATATACAAGTCACCAGTAACATTCTTCTACATAATAAAAGCATCATGTCCATAAAGCCAGATAGATGTCTTAGTATTTCCCATTTCTAGAGATAAGATCACTATCACCATTTCGTAAGGACAAATACAGTGTTTTTTAGAACTCTATATAGTAAATGACAAGTCATTGTTCTGAAATGGATCTAAGTGTTACCATGTACCACGTGTGAGTCACAGGGTCAGGCTAGCGACAAAAAAGCAGACACTATATAGCGATATATAAATATTATGTGTTAGACACAAATTATTTCTTCCTGCCCACTCAGTAGCACTGGTCAGTCTTCCTAGGGAGTCGTATTTCCAGTTTGGATACTTCAAGAAAGGTGTGGACTCACTGGAGAAAGGCCAGAGGAAAGCATTAAGAATATTCAGATATCTAGAAACTGTGACCTGGGCGACAAAACCTGAAAACACTGGATTGTTCAGTCTAGTGAATCATAGAATCATAGATTGGTTTTGGTTGGAAGGGACCTTAAAGATCACCTAGTTCCAACCCCCTGCCCTGGGCAGGGACACCTCCCACCAGCCCAGGTTGCTCCAAGCCCCGTCCAGCCTGGCCTTGAACCCCTCCAGGGATGGGGCAGCCACAGCTGCTCTGGGCAATCTGGGCCAGGGGCTCACTTCCCTCAGACTAAAGAATGTCTTCCTAATATCTAATCTAAATCTACCCTCTTCCAGTTTGAAGCTATTACCCCTCATCCTATCACTACATGCCCTTGTGAAAAGTCCCTCCCCAGCTTTCTTGTAGGCTCCCTTCAGATACTGGAAGGCTGCTATAAGGTCTCCCCAGAGCCTTCTCTTCTCCAGACTGAACAACTCCAACTCTCCCAGCCTGTCTTCATAGGAGAGGTGCTTCAGCCCTCTGATCACCTTCATGGCCTCCTCTGGACCCACTCCAACAGGTCGGCGTCCTTCTTGTGCTGAGGACTCCAAAGCTGGACACAGTACTCCAGATGGGGTCTCCCCAGAGCGGAGCAGAGGGGCAGAATCGCCTTCCTCGACCTGCTGGCCACACTTCTTTTGATGCAGCCCAGGATACAGTTGAAAGCTTGAGAGAAAAATAACACTACAGAAGCATGCAAAAAATAGCTGCAAAGAGGAAGGCGAAGAGTTCTCATGTGCACCAAGAATGGATATAAATTGCAGTGAGAAAGACTCCACTCAGATACAGAAAAAATCGTTTCAAGATATTACTAGAGAAGTGCTGGAATGGATCTGCTAGGGAAGTCACGGAGTTTTAAGAAAAGCTTGTACAATCATCTGTCAAGAATGAGAGAGGTAGAATTGATGTTTCTCCTCTGGCATTCCCCCCAGCCTTACTTTCTGTGACAATTGTGCTGATCTGGTTTGTACGGAGCTCTCAGGTTTTTCAGAGCACAGTGCTACTTGCAAGTACTGGCAATCACCAGGAGACCCTGGAAACTGGCCAAGCGAAATCCTACACTCCTCCAGCTTCCATTACACACAGGCTTCAGTTAGCCCAAATATATCATTATGATTACTCCTTAAGCACCTGCAGTTGCAAAACACAAATAAATATTAATTTTATAATAATTAAGTTTTATTAATTCTGATTATATCTTTGTGGAAGTACTCACGTCAAACTGGCAACTAAACTATGAGACATTTATAATTATTTTTGTTACAGCAATACAAACAGTGCAGCAACATACAGACTAATGTTGTGTTAGGAAGTACCAATACTTTTGTGTGAAAGACAGATGTGAGAAAAGGAAAAGTACCATAACAAAACAAAGTGTCCAAACCAGTGTCATGTAAGAGGCCAGGAGCCAGCGCTCTTGGACCAGCACACTCTGTGCAGAGACTGGTGGCTTGCCCCCCCGTTGTTGCGGATTACCTTGAGAACCTAAAAGCATGTTTCCCTAAATATGGTCAGGCTGAAACTTCTTTTTGGGTTGAAACCAGAAGCACCAGCATTGCATTTGAAGGCACGTGACTGGCAGAAGAGAAGGCGGTGAGGAATGGAGTGTTTTAGAGGACTCCTGACCTGCCCCTGTGCCTGGCCTTTGGCCTGCCTGAGGCGGCCGTGGGGCAGCAGCTGTCATAGAATTATAGAATGGTTTGGGTTGGAAGGGACCTTAAAGATCACCCAGTGCCAACCCCCCTGCCCTGGGCAGGGACACCTCCCACCAGCCCAGGTTGCTCCAAGCCCCGTCCAACCTGGCCTTGAACCCCTCCAGGGATGGGGCAGCCACAGCTGGTCTGGGCAACCTGGGCCAGGGGCTCACCATCCTCACAGTGAAAAATGTCTTCCCGATGTGCCCCTGCAGAGGCAGATCATGGTGCGTCCCTACAGGGCTGGTGTGCGAGAAGAGACCCTGTGTGAACCCAGCAGGTATGGAAGGCCTGTGGCGGATCTCT
The DNA here is from genome assembly GCA_013398915.1 of Dromas ardeola. Classification (NCBI taxonomy): domain Eukaryota; kingdom Metazoa; phylum Chordata; class Aves; order Charadriiformes; family Dromadidae; genus Dromas; species Dromas ardeola. The sequence continues at coordinate 111,898 of VYZM01008743.1, read as the reverse complement.
ACACTTCACCTCCTCAAGAACAGAAACTCCGTATCGGCCTTCTGCAGTGCTGGAAATACCTCCGGCTCCTAGAAAGGAATTTGGTTGTATACTGTGACCACGCTTGCCTCTTTTTTCTCTCAGATAACAGGCCGCATTGATCCTGAGTAGCCAACGCGTATGAACAACACAACTGCGGTCTCGCACAGCAAACATGGCCTCAGCGACCGGCGTTGCAGCATTTACGGGAGGTGTACATGACTGTAGTCAGCGCGGAGCAGCGGCAGGAGAGCGCGGGTAAAGGGCTCCGGGGCTGCCGACCATGGCAGCGGGCAGGACGCCCCGCG
>VYZM01008743.1:54396-111245 GCA_013398915.1 Dromas ardeola | reverse complement strand
CGCCCAGCCCTGCGCGGGGGGCCGGGGCCGCCCGGTGTTGGGATGCGCCGCGGTGCGGACGGGAGCGCAGGCGGCGGCGTTGGTGGGGCTGTCACACCCCCCCATCCCTCGCGGGCCGGGCGCGGTTTTCTGCCAACTTGTCTAAAACAGCGTGACTTTGGCCGCCCCGAACCGAGGGATGGCCACCCACGCGGTGTGAAGGTCAATGGCCGTTTTAAAAAGACCCGCTTCCGCTGTGAGGGGCGAATTTGTGAATAAATAGTGTTTAAAACTGCCGCCGGCTCTGCCTGACGGGAGCGGGGCGCTGCCGGGGCCTACCCGGACCCGCGGTTACACCCTGACCCGAGCAGGGAGGGACAGGAGCAAACCGACACTCCATTAAACATCTACAGCTCCCGTCTTTTGCAGGAAAGGCATCTAGTAAGAGAACTTCCTTCCCGAGTACGGCATAGCATGCTTCCTCGTCTGCTTTAGCGATAGAGAGCAGAAAATGAATAGGTCGTGTAAAAGGTCAAAGCAAAGATGCAAAAGGTGTTCAGTGTAAAAAAAGTCACTTTTTTGAAATGAAGTTCTTCAAGCCATCACTCCTCAGGGGCCACAAACTGCATGGTTGCTCTGCACACACATAGAGGCCTGTCAACTTCAAACTTAAACTTCTAACAAGATTTGCAACAAGCTTTTGAGAAGATTTTCGTAAATAACACGTTACTCCTAGAGAAAACAGGAGTCCTGTTTGACTCCGGTTTGCATCCTGTTTGAATCACGAATGAAGTACTCTCCATCTATCCACCCTGTCAGGTGCCTTAGCTCTAGAGTGAAGATGATGGTAACTTCTCTCTGGTATGATAAGCTAAAAAAGAAAATAACTTTTTACACTAATCCTGTTTCAGATGCTTAACTCACTTTAGGCTGGTTTTAAGCCTGGGTTGGGGCGGCGGGGGGAGTTAATCTCTGGGTTCCATCTTGCAGCGTGACAGCCCAGTTTCACTGGGTTACTGACTGGTGTCACTGAGTGAGTTGAATTAGGCTTCTGAGCTGAATGCTGTCCCCATACAGCTTGTGTACAAGTGCACGCAAGACTTGGAGGGTACTTTTACAATTAAGAAAGCAGACAGTATTTCTGTCCTTTGATTTTTAAAAACATCCTCTTTAAAAATTGAGACGACGAACCAAATCTGAACTGACGTCTCACTGAGGACAATGAGCACATCACTGTGTAGGTGAACTTACTGTATTTTCTGCTGATTGTTATAAATATCTGAGGCTCCTGTGCAACTAAATATTTTATGTTTCATATAGTTCTTCCTCAAGTTATAAACAGCGTTTGCCTGGAAGGTAGTTGGGTGGAGGGAATGTGAGAAACCTGGAAAACAATTTCAAATCCTTTTATCCCGTATGTTTTACTAGCAGCCCGAAACACATTTCAAGTGCATCTGAATCAGTAGCTGTAGGCAAGAACCCCAAGGAAAAGATTCCAGTTTCTTAATGAGGTTCCAGAAATGGACAGCTTTCTGTGCTGGCTGCTCTTGGTAGAGGATGCACAGACTACTTTCAAAAGCTGGAATTTTAAGCTACAATTACCATTTTATCGATAACAAATATATCCTACTTTTTTGCTTCAGGAGGAGGAGATGAAAAACACGGTGTGTCTTAAAGCAAGAAACGCTCCATACATAACTCTGCAACATGCCTGGAAGGAAAAGCACCCGGCTGGGTCAGGGCCTGGTGTAGTGAGTTTTGAAGCAAAACTGCAGTAGTCACAGAATTTTAAAGCAGAAAGCCACAAGACAGACAATCTTTTTGTATCATGTGTTGCTCCCTTCTATTCTTTTTCCCCTCCAGTCATGGAACCTAGGATACTTCTACTGTCTGCTTTATCCTGTAAATGTCTGCTCCTCTCTTGCCCAGCCCTGCCTGTCGGACCATCTGGGCATCAGAGCCTTAACCAGAGGGTGTTACTATAAACGTCAAAAAAGGGAAACGTCTCTTCTCCTTCCATTTAAATCAAGTATAGTGTATCTCCATTCTTGCATGTTAAAGATTGTTTTGTTATATTCCCCCTATTCTATACTATTCCTTTAGCATACACTGATAAAAATAGATACCATTTCAAAACCTTCTCTGGGAGGCCAAAGCTGGATTTTCATATGTTGATGAACGCCTTGAATGTGAAGGCTGCTGTGCCCTGATGAATGGAGCTTTAAAGTGAGACAGGCTAGCTGTTTGCATTTCATTCAGCTTCAAATATAAAAATAGGCTGCAGCCAGACTGAAAAACAGAGTAGATTTTACAATTTTTTTGCCAATCCTTGTATTGGTAATAGTTTACCAGCCAATGACATTTTTTGTCTTTCTTTAGAATGTGCAAAACAAGGCTCACTTGTGCTGTGGTAAACATCTGCACGTACCAAACAAGTTTGAAACAGTTGTTCAAATGCTTCTGGTTTCCATCCTCTGACTGAAGCTGTCTGCAATTCATTGTTGGGATTTTTTTCATTTTTTAGTTTAGTTCTGTTCATCCTGATTGCTCACTTGCCCTCTCAACTTCAGAACTGCACTGCAAAGCACAAATACTAGTTGTCATGACTAGGTTTTCCTTTATTCAGGAGAGATGCTCACTGGATTTATGTAATGGTGAACTACTTAATGGCATAACCAGAATGCTAAAAGCAAGATTATTTTTAACCCTGTGCATGGAAGTAAGCTGCTAGTCTGCCTGGTGGAGAGCTGTAACGTACTCTGGACGCTGATGGAAGACCCTGTCTTGCTAGGCGGGTACTGCTTTGGGAGACAGTCCATCTGCGCGCAGTTTCAGATGTCAGGGGAGTTCAGTTGGAGTTGGGCTTCATTCTGGTCCCCAGCCTGCTTTTCTGCTGCTTTCTAGGTAGCTTGTCAGCAGCTGAAGTTGAACAAAATTTCAAACTGGATTCTGTGGCTTTCTGATAGACCTGCTTTTCCCCTTCCCTGGTTCGTGACATCAGTGACAGTGTAATCCCAGGTATTGCTTAAGGGTCAGTTTCCGGTCGGAGTGTGACCGGGGCTGCAAGGACTACTGCAGGTGTCTGCCACAACTGCAGTGACAGGCAATGCAGTTGGTGCAGATACCATAAATAGAAAGTACACAGGTGATTCCCAAAGTGGGGGAAGGTTCTTTGGATGACTCAGAATAATTCTATCTTTGTGATACCTCTATTTTCTTCTGTATACTTTTCTCCTAGAATTTCTCTTTTCTAGCATACCTTGACCTTTCTCTTTTCTGTCCTTTTCTTACCCTATTCTGCAGCTGATGGAGCAGAAATCAACTCCGCCTCATTACACAGTGACCTAGAAAGCCAATAGCTTGCATCAGCAAATCAGTACCACCTGCGTTATCTGCCTAAAATAGATTAATGAATTTATTAAAGTTTTGAGGAAGGGATTGTTTTGGTTTTTCTATTGCATCCTTTATTTTTCATTGTAGGTCAGTGCATAAATATTCTTTTTTCATAAAGAAAAAAATTATTTTAAGTCAAAACACGCAGATTTATGCTTATGCTGCCCATTTTGCGTAACTGAATGCAGCTGAAATGTTGAACTGGGACTACAGATCATAGTACAAGAGAACGCCTATGGAGGAAAAAAAAGACACATCTGATTTTGGGAGACAACTGAGGAGTCTTGGTTGATTTAACTTGCTACCTGATGCTTTCAGATTCGCCACGACTGGCACCAAAGAGAGTGGGAGCAATAGATCTCCAGGGCCAAATCTCTCATACCCAGCTACTGAATCCATTTCTGTGATCCAGAGCAGTCCTTTTCCTCTTGTCCATGAAGTTATGGTTAAAATTCCTTTGCTAGTTATATACAGCTTTTATATAAAAAACCACTGTATGCATCAAGAAGGAAACAGTCATACCTAAATGTTCAGAGACATGTTATGTGGCAGTGCTTACAGAACATAAGCAGCACCACCACGTACCTGCTTCTCAGCCTTATCCTAATTTACACTGTGTATCCACTATTAGGTTTGGCCTGTTGTCACTGTGCCTTTTGTAACAGAGAGCTGAGTCCTGAAGGCCCAAAATTCCTGTTAATCCTCTTCAGTATCAGAGGGTTTAGAGCCAGACGCCAGAGCCTCTCCTGAATATTGATGAGGACAGTAGGAGGACATTATGTGAAGGTGGAAGGAACTTGGGGAGGGAAAGGACCGTGTTGATGAGAGGACAATTAGAACCAACCTACTATATTAAAGAATTGTATAAATAATACTCAAAGATGCTTATATTCTAAATGTACTACAAACATTTGTTCCTTTTTGAAGAAAAGAGATAAAATTAAAATCCATTGTGTTGCTTAATAATCATAGCTCAAGTATGTAAGCTGCAAACTGTTTTGTAAAACTTCCTTATTAAAAGCCCTGCTTTTCCTGTACAGTAAGTAGTCATTGCTGAAGAGCTGACTAGAAAGGCTGATTTTGAGAGAAACACTGTTGTTGAGCTGTCGATTTTCTTAAAAAAAAATTAGTAAAGCATAAAAAATAGTAAGCTCATAAGCATAACTCTCCTTCAGTAACTTCTACCATACTTCTGAACTGGTGGAGCTGTCAGTCTGTGACCACTGATGTACTCATGTAAGTTTTAAGGGACTTTACGAAACGTAGCCCAAATTAAAAAAAAAAAAATAATAATTCACTATTACAATTCTGCATGTTGTTTTGTGCATATGTATGCACACAGAGCTGATCCTCATCAGCGAGTGGCAGCTCAGGTGGATTAGGTGCCAGAAGGAGCTGAACCATTTACTGGCTTACCAGGAATGCCAGGCTATGGCTTCCGCGCGCTGACACAGCTCACCTGCCTCCCAGCCCTGGGCTTGCTCAATATGCATAGTGCTGTGTTGCGCCACGAAAGGCCAACCTTCAGGATATAGTTTCTAACCTAATTTGCTGGGGTAAAACAATTAAGAATTTCTTCCTGCTCTGCCCAGTACCGCAGCTGCCTGTTAACAACTTTGGCCAATACACCTGCTTCCTGGAGCTGTGCACGAAAAAATGCAAGCTAAAAATTCCTTAGGAGAGGCTGCGGATGATATTTGAGGATTATTTGCAACCAGGGCGTGTTAGTGTTTCTCCTTCACCTCACTTTGTTTACAAATGTGAAGCAGCAGCGAACCACAGTCTCAGCTTGGATCTGTTTTATACCAGTTTTGCTACCTAGCTTGGCTGTCTGTGACTGTAGCAGAACTCTCTCAATAGGTTCTTATGCTTCAAGTTAAAGCAAGCTAGTAACAGTTTCCTGATAGCGGGGAGGAAAGGGAACTAAGCTTTCTCAATTTATTCTGAAAAATTCAAGCACAGAATCCAGGATGCTTCAAACAGGAGGCAAGAAATTAATCTTCATAATCAGAAGGGTTCTGCTGTATGTTTACTGCCGTCAGTGAGCAAACCACTTCCAAAGGCAATGAGCCAAGAGCTGCTACAGCAGTTTCAACAGCACTGTAAGGTCTGAATCTTTGTCTTAAACCACAGGTTCGGTTTTACTGAAAAAAGTCCCAACTAGGGGAAACGAAGCTGTGTTGCGTTTGCACTACTCCAAGCAGTAGCAGTAAAGATCACTTGCCGCAATAGTGTGACTCAACACAAGATTTGTCATTTTGAAAGGGCAAGAGTACATTTTAGTCATCTTAACAATCTCACTTGGCTTCTAGACAGGCAGCTAGTGACAGAAGGGGCTCTGCCGTGGAGATACGTATCAGCTGGGCGGAATCATGTGAGCTGGTCGTATGCTGCAGACCAAGTCTAAGTATAAACTAAAGCCAGCAAACTCTGTTTACCATCTCTGTCTAACAACATCCAAGCCAAAAACTCAAATACTCATTCCAGTTCTACCTGCAATGGGAATCCAAAAGTGAAAATGAAATGCTGTGAATGACTGACTTCCCTTTTTGAGCACTAGAATGGTTTCGTTACTAAATCACATAGCAGTAATGTCAGTATTTTAAAGTCCATGTAATGTTACTACACAGATAGCAGTGTCATTCCTGTTGATACCATTTCTTAAGATTTCTCCCGTCTTTTTTTCCAGACTGTTCTTCAGGGGATTATTTTGCTACCCCTCCGTGCTGTATGCATTGCATTCCTTTTACTGCTAGCATGGCTGTTTGCATCAATTGCAACTTTCCGTCACCCTGGCAAAGGATCTGTGCCACTTAAAGGATGGAGAAGGTAAAAAGTGACCAATATTTGTGAAAAGTCTGTGGTTTGTTGGGTTTTTTTTTTTTATAACACAAAGCCAGGGTCTAAAGCTTTTTTTTTTTTTCCCTCTCACTCCTCTCCTCCTTTTGATTAAAGAGGACTCCTCAGTCAAATCTTAGTTTTACCCATTTAGGTGAACCAACTTTTTGGTGAGTGTATTTTAAAACAATTTACAGCAATAGCTTTTTTAATAGGTAGATTTTCAATTGTCTTGAGGCTAAAACAAATCTGTATACGAATCTTTATAGACTATTTGTAAGCCAGGACTTATTTTAGTAATAATACTGATAGGAATATTTGAGAAAAAATACTCATTAAGAAAAGTATTTGGTAACGTTATATAGGCTTGAGCTTCTATGTAGCCTTTGCCACTCCTGTTATGCTATAATTTATGACAAAATTAAATTTAACAGCTCCTCTCTTAGCTATGGTGCCCTTGAAGGAGTATTTTACAGCTGCCTCTCTGGGTTTCAGTCGCTCACTTTTGACCTCAGAGTAATGCAGTTCCCTCCTAGTTGCGATGTGCCGCAGCTGCATGCAGGAGGGGGACACGCGGGAAGTGAATTCTGACAAGGCCAAGAGATTACGGGGAGTCCCATGAAGGGAACATGTCCCCTGTTAAGGGAACATGTTCCAGTAAGGGAACGCTGTCATTTAATCTTACTTGTTGAAACTGATATTAAAAGAACAGTATCAGAAGTTAAGTAAGTTCTTACAAAAAGAACTTACACTGAATCTGCTAATTACCCACCCTCCCCTCGCAATAGTGTTATTCTACAGTGCTATAAGATATGGCAAGAGAAACAGTGTACCTGGGAGGAGGGTTTTGTAAGGTGCTTATTTTTAAAATTATAATCTGGTTTCAACATGAAAAGGTGATGTTCCCTTCCCTACTCCTACTTATTTCCCTTTAGCCCTGCGCTTTCCCAGTGAGTAGTGTTGCTACCCTGTGCCTGGCCCCAGTGCTGGTGAGAACTAGGAAATCTTTCATGGGCTTCTGTTTTGAAGTACAAAAGAAATACTAACTGTAAGATGGATGATGGTTCTGTGTTTCTGTTTACAAGGAGGATGATCCAAACAACTCTCTCATGCCTAACTCGTACCTTGTTCTTCGTAATGGGTTTCCAAGTTAAAGTAAAAGGGAAAATAGCAAGTCTGCGGGAAGCCCCAATCTTTGTTGCAGCTCCTCATTCAAGCTTTTTTGATGCCATTATTTGTGCCCCAACTGGAATGCCATCAATAGTGTCTAGAGCAGAGAACCTGTCGACGCCGGTATTTGGCAGTAAGTATTTATGAAAAAATAAAATGTTAGAAGTCAGTAATTTGACATGAGGCTAAAAATCTGATCTCTGAAGGTGATTTAAGGGCAGACTTCTTTAAATTCGTATATTCCAAAGATACTGACAGATTATTTCCAGTGAAATCCCTGGGACAAGTTATCTTTCTGAATTAGTCAAAATGTCTAAAAGTATGCTGTTTCTTTTCAGATATGAAATATAATATCACTTCAGATTTTCTTTATATGGAAAGCATGTTTTGTAACTGCTCAGGCTAGCAGCTTTCTCTCAAAAGTCTCCCAGTAGGAAGCTTGAGAAATCTGTTCGACTGCTGTCTTTTAACAGGGTGGCCCACAAATGTAGAAGACGGATTAGTGAAGGTTATTTCAAAACAGACCCAAACTACAGCAGTCTGGAAAATACCATATTTATAAGTTTAAACTTGCAGGCACTGTTACGGATTTTTTTTTAATGGGAGTCAAACTAGGAAAGAATAAAGGAGAAGTTACTCAAAAAGGAAATGCAGAGAATGGAGAAAATCAGATGACTCATGCTTCTATTATTTTCTCCTCCTTTTGGCAAAAAAAAGAATTCCCGTTTGCATTATTACTTGAGTCAGCTGTAGACTTTCTGCTGGCTGTATGTCTCTTATCTCTATAGGACTCTTAAAAGAATAAGCCAACAGTAACCCAAAACTAAACTCGGCACACAATAGAGAGAAGTGCCTTTGTAGGAAATTAACTGATAATAAATTGACCTTCTCTTAAAAGCACAGGAGCGGGACATAGAAGATAATTCTTCCCCAAGTTTCTCATCACATCTCAAAAGGTCCACACATTCTGATACAGACTTCTGACGAAATGAGGGTGGGGTTTTTTTCTGTAATTTACACATAAGCTGTGTATTCTTTGTAAGTGAAAAGGGACATCTTGCATGTTCTGGATAGGCTCGAACTACTTGTTGATTGCAGTCCGCATGAGTTAGGCCCGAGTGTGGCTCATGAGCAGAGACCCGATCAAGTCTTCTCCTTAGAACTGTGTGGGAATGCTCAGTGAAAGATAACAGCAATATTAGCAGAATGTGTTTGGGTGAATTTGGCATGTTTATACCTACTGTAAAGCTCCTCAGCTGGCAGTGTAGATACATCTTCTGTGTCTTACTTCGCATTTTGTAGAACAAGGACAATAATAATACTCATCTATTTAGTGTGAAAGCTGTTTGTGCAGAATCTGTCTTCTAGTATGAGAATAACAAGTTTTTTGCTACATGGGAGCCTTAAACCCATGTGTTTTCTAGGCACTAGCATAAGAAAAATAAATGTTTTGATCTCTTTCACAGCAATTTTAAGTTCCCTTCAGCCTGTATCAGTTTCTCGTCAAGACCCTGATTCACGAAAGAATACAGTCACCGAGATAACTAAACGAGCATTATCAAGAGGCCAGTGGCCACAGGTAATAAATATTCTACTACTATTCTGTCATGTATTCACATTCCATATTCACTGTGCATCACAATACCACAAGCGCCCAGCTGAATAGGATTCTGTTGATGTACAAAGTTGAAGTCAACTGTCATGTATATGACTGTTTAGGAAAGGAAGACGAGAGGCTGGTGCCTAAAAAGTTTGGTTGTGACAAAATCCAGGCAGTACTAGTTGCTGTTCCAAAATGCATATGGCTCCTGGCCTGCTCTTTTCCCTATTTAAGTCTTAACAAGCTGTCATCAGTGTAACAGATGACTTGAATTGGCACACGTGAATCAGTATTCTTAAGCTAACTCGTGTGTGAGAAGCTATCGCAGAGTTGTGCTTATAACAGTTTGGGGATGAGCAGTTGATGAGATGAGTAATCCAGGCTGTCCAAGCTTCAGCGTGAACAGTACTTAAGCTTAAAACATCAATTTTGCACGTGAAGAATAGCTGAGGTGAAACTCAGTTCAGTCTTTAGGTTAATAATGCAGTAAAATCAAGACTTTTCAATTGCCCTGCGTTGTGGTAAGATTTTAACATGGAAGCAATAGTTACTGATTGTGCACACTGTTTTCCATGGTCATTCCTCAGCAGCAAGCTGCTGTTGCACTTCTAGGCCTTGGGTGGCTTTCCATCCTGAAGAGCTAATGGAGGAGGGCTTGCCCTGGAGGGAGAAAAATGTTGAGGCAGCAACTCTGCCGCTCTTATAAGAGGCAGAACGCCGGGATGGAAATCGCATCCTTTGCAAGAAGAAAAACGTGTAACAGTTGTGAACCTACTAACATCTCATTTGGCAGTGCCTCTGCTTTCTTCCCCTGCATTGACTGTGCTCTGATGTTGCCTTCAGACACTACAAATACAGTATCATTGCCATGCTGCTGGACAATAAAGTCAGTGATATAAGACCTTTCTTCAAAGATACTCTGTGTGGATTTGTGTATAAATTCACACTTTGTGTTTTGGGTTAGTTCTTAACTTGTTCTCTTAAGGGTTAATTTGCTTAAAAGAAAAAATTAAAAACTCAAAGGAGTGACTGGTTAAGTAGCTAAACTCACAAGATCTATTTAGTCACAGTTGGCCACCTCCTAAATGATTGAGAGGAGTTACTTTTTCCTTCACTTTTGTTCCAATGAATGGCTCTTGAGGAAAATTGAAAGAGGCTAGTGAAAATCTAGACTTCGGTAGCAGGTATCCCAATGGCAGCTTGACCTGAATGCACTGCTCTGTGAGTAGTCTCTAGAAACAGAGAACGTTCAAGTGTAACTGCTTCTCATCCTGAGGGAAGACCAACACTTGCCACTTTTTTGGAAATGTCATTATTTAGACATTTCATGCATCATTTTTACTTAGCAAGCACCTTACAAAAAGCTTTTTAGTTAGTGTTTAGGCTGCTTTAATTTAATTCATAAATGCATTTTTCTAAGCTGCAGTAAATATTTTTAGAGCCTCCATTATTCTTTTCACTTTGTCAGTTATATGGAGGATTTTAAACATGGACATATCAAAGCTAGGAAGGATTTTTTTTGTAATGCTGTGCTTAAAAACTACACTGATGTTGCTTGTGATTTGCTAAATTGTTATGCATGAAGTGATTACAGCAAAGCTTTGGTATCCCTAATCTCTGCTGAAAACACCATGGGAAGGAAAGGGGAATTGGCTTTACACCAATTCTGCACTTGGCATCAAAACTAGATCTCTATTATGGCACAAATAGTCTATGAGTCAAGTAATCTGGGAATCTCCAAGACTGGGTCAGCGGACTTGACTTAGAGTGTCACTGGGTGATCCCTAGTCCTGTGCCCTGGCCACACCTTCCTCCTACCCTTTTTTTTTATTTGAGAAACTTGACCATAAGACGATGTCTGTCATATCCTGTTGAGAGTGCCTGGGCTGCATTCTCTCGCACAACAGAAAAGGAGGAGTAGCTGGATTCCCCATGCTCTCCGCCTAAAACCAAAACACAACAGGCTGGGCTGCACTTGGGCTTGTTAATAGCAGGAGGTTCTGATTAGAGCCTCTTCCAACCATGTACCAAAACAAAGGGGAAGGAGGGACTGATTACTTACTCTTTGGTCAGTCACTAGTATGTTTTCTGGGGCTTATGACGTATGCTAAGCAGAAACGTACCCATTTTTGTGTCCATAGCACCAGCAAGTAATTTCTGATTACAGAATGCATAGTGAAAGGCTAAATGTAAATCAGTATGTGCAGCTGTCTCTATCGTACTTTAGAACAGCCTGTGTCTCTTGGGTATGACCGAATTCATCTAGCCATGGCCTGTTCATTCTCACTGAAGTGGGAGCACACCTTGAAGACTCTTTTGATCCAGACCAGTTCTCGTGCTGAGGTTTTTTTGGAGTGCTGCTTATGATCCTGTAGTGATATGAGAAAAAGCTTCCTTGTATTCCACAGGGGACTGGATTTGGTGTGTCACATTGCAGCTCACTGTGCATCTAATCTAGTATCTTTCAGACACTAATTCAGAAACCTTCTGGGTATTTGGTGTGTCTGAGTCATTCAGGTTCAGAGGGTACGTAGTGGCGTGTAAGGCCTTTGGAGCTCTGCATCACAGATGCACATACTCTCTCTGCCTTTTGCAGCCACCCCTCCAGCTGTGATCTTCTCATCGCAGCTGGCATCTCGACTCATGCTGATAGCATCTGTGCCTGTAAAGGCTCAAGGACCTTATGCACTTCGTGTCAGCCCAGACTCTTGATGTTTATACACCCAGCAGTTCAATAAGGAGCTGCCAGCAGAGGAACAATTCTCGTATCGTTACCAACACTCACCGTTTCAAGTGAAACACCTAAGGCCTTTCTGAACTGATAAAGGCCTTTCCCAAGAACTCCTCTGTTGCAAAGCACTTGTTTCCAAATCAAAATGGATCAGGTTAACAGGCTAATATTACTGTGAGCATCCTTCACTTATTTGTTCATTTCCTTTTGAAGCAATAATGATACTCTTGTGATGCCGTGTAACATGTCACAGAGCTTGCATGAAAGTCAGCCTGTACGTAACTGATGCTGAAGTATAATCTTTTTATGAAATGTGCATGTATATATGTATTTCTTTCTCTTTAAATCCAAGATACTGATTTTCCCAGAAGGCACCTGCACAAACCGATCTTGCCTGATCACATTTAAACAAGGTGAGAGATTTTGTCACATCATTGTTGGTAAATAATGTGTGAAATATTAATTTGGTAGGTCTGGTAAGGCCTATACTTCTGCAGATACATCATCCACAACAGCACTGTAGTAATGTAGTAAAGTTTCAGTGGCACTAAACCACTATTTTACACTAGTCAGCTTACTTTTCTGATTTTTGATAATTTGTAGGACATAGAATACCTGTGATGTATACGGTTAGTTGGTTGAGTTTTTTTCTGGGTACATTTTTCATCTAATTTATTTACCCAGAAACCTGACTGTGATTTTTATGAGATGAACTACCAAAAATACATGTTACTTACGAGGTTCTTTTAGCTCAACTTACAGTCATGCCATCTTAGATTCCTGTAAATTTTGCCATGCAAGACTTAGCAACCAAATTATGAAATCTTTTTGCATAGCGCTTAGCAAGGCAGGCCAATAGGTTATTTTTTACCATAAAGGTACTTGATAGCATCACTGATCATTAGATTGTTGTGCTGCGCTTCAGTTAAAGCCACGTTGCGCTCCTTTCTTACTGTTATACTGTGTCTTGGGTAGCAAAGTTACAAAACCAGTGCTACATGCTCAGATCCGTATCACTTATGAAGATGATCAGAACAAAGAAGGGTTCAGGAAATGCTCAACAGCTTTGTGAGCATCTAATCCTTTCAAATGAATGCCAATCAATGGGGAGATAATACACAGAAAATGAGTTTGAACAATCCAGGAATCTTAGGCAGCTTTCTCCTTGAAATGGAGACTAGCCCTTTTTTGTCCTGACATCTGGCTAGTTGTGCTGCTGATTCAAAAAAAAAAAAAAAAACAAAAACAAAATACCAAAAAACCGCTCCCCACAAAAAATCCACAGCACAAAGAACACTTCCCATTCTCTTGCCTTTTTTAAAAATGTCTCCTTCTAGACAGCGTGTCTTACGTGAATCACTTAAAACTCACAACTGCTGTAATAAGCTTAGTCTTAACAATCAATTCTAACTTCTGGTTGCAGGTGCCTTTGTTCCACGAGTCCCTGTGCAACCTGTGTTGCTCCGATACCCCAACAAGCTGGTAAGCAGAACATTCTCCTATCACTAACTAGGAATACGGAAGTCAAAATCCTTACATGGTACCTATGATAAATATTTTGCATTGTCACTGAAGAATCTATTGTTATGAGCTTTGGCATCGAAGAGCTCCTGGAAGCAGCTGGGCTTCCCAAGTGTAGCTGCTATGCTGATTGTGAAAATCTTACTGCTGGGCTTCTTAGCTATAGTTAAAGCAAGAGGGAGCGCGGGAAAGTATTGCAGCGGAAATTAGAAACGTCCTCCAAAGCCACAGAGCCTGTACTTTGAAGTCTAAAATGCACACAACTTCCCTACCAGTCATCATTTTTTCTTTAAGCTCAAAATACTCTTGCTGCAAAGGGGCTCACAAAGTTTCTGAACAAAAGCAAAGCTGAGCCATTCAGTACCTCCAACACCCCCTCCTTCAGGCACCTCAGGGAGCAGCTTTGCAGATGGTTTTTTTAATGCAACTTTCCCTTGTTTTGCCGAGTAAAAGCTTCTGCCAGGTATCGGGGTCCAGCAGTATGGCTCTGCTTCACTGACAGGTGCAATGCTGGGACATGAGTCTAGCAACCTGTTAACTTTTTTTTTAATTATCTGGTCACCCAGCAAATCCAGAAAAGACCAAACTTTCCATTCCTAATGGTTTTTAAGGTGAAAAAAAAGATTCCTTTGTAAAATCCTTTTACAGATCAATTTCAAAACTGACATGAACCACTAAAGGGAACTGGTATGGCATTTCACTGATAGGATTTAAGGATCTGCAGTATACATTGTAAAATTACATGTAAGAAGTAATAAACATAGAATAAGAAAAAAAGGCAAAGCAAAAGAAGCATGATAGTTTCCCAATGCATAAATATCCTTAAAAACAAAAATCAAACATACTTATGAGAGTGCCTTTCTCAAGGGACTGGTGAAATCCTCTGAAAAAGTCTTGCTAGATTATTTTTTTCCTACTTCTGTTATTTGGATCAGAATGAATGATTTAAAATATCTAAGTAACTGTATACATTTTATTCCCAATTGTTGATATTATAAAAATTCTGCCATCCTTATTTCCAGATTTTTAAGGCAAAGGATCCTGGTCACCGTGACACCTTTATTTATTTTCACTACAGGACTATAAAACTATCATCTGCTTTTACTAAACTTGTGCCTGTTTTATATTGTAACTTATCTGCTCTCTAAATTTCATCTGGTTTTGTCATACATTTCTGTATTTTTTTTTTTCCTTAGGATACTGTGACCTGGACATGGCAGGGCTATTCATTGTAAGTTGCTTAATCTTACTGAAAATAACATATAGAATTTTTTTCCCCCATTGCTAAACAGTCTGCCAAACAGATTCAGCTAAGCCAAGACACATGTTCTTCTAGATCTGTTTTTATGAGGGGGAAATACTTGGGGATAATGCTGTCATGCAGTAGGTTTCATATCTGAAAGGCTAGAGAAAGGGTTTGCAAATGGGGAAGCATTGTTTCCAGCTCTGCCACCGTTTTGTTTAATTTTCTCCTATGTTTTGCACATTACACTAGAGCGAAAGAAAGATTTTAAATTCTTTTTCTTTGGGAAACAATCATAGTCATCAAAATCCATAGATGTTTACAGTTTCCCACATGGTATACAAACAAGCAAAAAATGTATTATTTTGCCACCTCTGCTCATTTATTCCTCCATCTCATTTGAAGTCATATGAGAGTAAATGAAGAAGATGGGCAAAACAAGTGTTAATTTTCCCCATTCAAACATCTAGGTTTCTTCTTTAGATTTTTATTTTTGCTTGACTCAACAAAAGCAGTTGTTTTGAGATCCCAGGGAAGAGGCTATATATAGTAACTGACATTGAAATAATGAAAAATATTTCAATAAACCAGTTAGGCAATGGATCTGTGTTTATTTCTCAACATAAGTGGCCTTACAATATGCTAAAATATTTTATTAATGTATTAAAAAACCTTTACAGCTGCACTGAAAATATGTCTGGAAAATATTTTTCACCTTATAGACATTCATTAAAATGTGGATTTGCAGAATCCATATACCACATTTTCATATGGAATATGTAGTGTATCCAAGTACAGTAGTGCTGATTTACTAAGGGACTAAAATTTTTAAGGCACCTAATTTTGAAACACGTCTGAACTAGTGGAGCAGATCATAAGCGCCTTTTAAGCGATCATTACTTAATCCTAGCACCTGCACGCTTATAGAATGGACATTAGGAAAGCTGACCTAGATGAAAATGTACATCTCAGTTTCCAAGAATTTTTTGCTATTATTATTATTGACAGGGAACTGCTGGAGAGGGTGCAGCATAGGGCTACTAAGATGATTAGGGGACTGGAACACCTCTCTTATGAGGAAAGGCTGAGGGAATTGGGTCTGTTTAGTCTGGAAAAGAGACGGCTGAGGGGTGACCTTATTAATGCTTACAAATACTTAAAGGGTGGGTGTCAGGAGGATGGGGCCAGGCTCTTTTCAATGGTGCCCGGCAACAGGACAAGAGGTAATGGGTACAAACTTGAGTGTAGGAAGTTCCATCTCAACATGAGGAGGAACTTCTTTCCTGTGAGGGTGGCAGAGCCCTGGCCCAGGCTGCCCAGAGAGGTGGTGGAGTCTCCATCTCTGGAGACATTCAAAACCCGCCTGGACGCGTTCCTGTGCAACCTGATCTGGCTGACCCTGCTCTGGCAGGGGGGTTGGACTGGATGATCTCCAGAGGTCCCTTCCAACCCTGTGATTCTATGATCCTATGATTACCGCTGTTAACAGTTACCAACATACTGAGAGTAATGAACATTGCAAATGCAATGGCATACGGCACATTTCCCCTGTGAAGGATTTATGCAGGAAAACTGAAAAAGAACTATGTCTTCAGTTATGAGAGCTGATGTAGGAATAGGTGAAGAATGCAATGAAATCAGAGGTATTGCTGTGGAGGACAGGAGGCTGCCCATTCACTAAAAATTGAGAACTGCTCTATGGTGAAGGCTCAAATTGAGACCTGTGAGAAGATGAAAGGAACAGCTTGGCAAAAGCACGGGAAAAGAAGGGATGGATGGGATAGAATCTAGAGATTCTTAATAAAAATAACTGGAACCGGAAGAAGAACATCCCCCATGCAAACCTGCAGATCAGAAAATGCAGAACTGTCACACGCTTTGTAAAACTTCCTGGATCTTGCAGCCAGGATGGGACAGTACCAATCTCCTTCTCAGAAACCTCCTGACACAGTTTCTGCTTTCTCTTACAACTTCTTTCTTACTTTAGTGCCTTACTGGCAGGAAAACCTAATGTTATGTGTTAGAAAATCAAGAGTGGATTCCTGCAGAAAGCAGAAAGGATCCCTTAGTTCTTCTCCTGTCTTTTCTTTTTCTCTTTTTTTGTTTTTCCCAAAACAAGAACAGAAGAAAGATTGCTTGAAAGTTTTCTATTATAATTTCCCTGATTTAAACTGAAGAGAAAATGTGCATTTCTGCTTGAAAATCACAGTGAAAAGAACAAGTCAGAAGTGGAAGCGATTATGCTTATCCTTTTTCGCAGTTTCTTCCTCCCCCTACCTGTTGATACTAAAATTTGTGACTTTTTCTAAAAGCACTGAAGGTCCCGAACATACCAACGCTTCATTAACACACTTACGTAAACAAATCCTTGCTTCAGTTCTGCAGAAGGTAGTTACTGGTGTAGTTACTGCAGATGAGAGAATAAGAGAGAAAGTAAAGCTACTTCTCAGAATCAGAGCTTTAAAATCCAGTATGTATTCACCTCTTTAAAGATAAGGTAACGTATATACATTTTGCCAGCCAAAGAACTGTACGGTATTGTTAATATGCATGACAACAAACAGCAAGCTGCCTGCCCGATGAGTGTGCAGCAGGTATATGCAGAAGCCCTGTAGAAAAAATGTCCAAAGCAATGTTTCAGGGAACTTCACTGCAAGGTGCTTAAAAACCTTGCCCAATATTGGCTGTGGTTTCGTCAATGCTACTGGCGTCCAAATACTTTGTTTTTAAATAAGTAAAATGTATTTTTCTTCCTCTTTGCCTGCAGAAAAGAGCTGTGCGTAATGACACTGTGTCAGCTCTTCACAAGAGTAGAAGTTGAGGTAAGAACTGGAAATGGTTTTGTACTAAGATTCAACAACCAAGGAATTTATACTTTGACCTAAATGCATTATTCCCTTATTAGTCACTGTTAGTGAACAATAAACAAGTGTCTCAGAAACAAGAACAGAATCACTGTGAGTAATACATTTAGATGTGTTGTCTGTATCTATGTATCACTTAATTTGATAAATTCCTACAAGATAGCTGTCAGGCTGTCAGAAATACCTTTATTTTTAAAGCATTCTAAAATCATTGCTAATTATCACCACATGCATTTTACAGATGTTAAAACTAAAAATTATAGATAATATACTCTGTTAAAGGTAACAACTTCTCTTCTCATTTCCCTGCACCCTTCAAAGCATCCTTGTCTTCCTCACCATCTTCCCAGACTGAAGTCTAAAAGGTTTCTGCAACTAAGAACTTCCTTAAGGACTCCAGTACTTGTACTGAGCCTTGTATAATCAAGTGGTTCCCTTGATCATTAAAATCAGCTGCACAGCACAGAGGGAGGTGAATGACAACTGAAACAACGCACACACTTCATAGTAGCAGTACTTTAACTGCTCCCTGTCAGAGTCTCAACCTTCAAAACACAGTAGTGAGGAGCCAGATAACTGAGGTGCGATCAGTTTGTTTAACTGTTGTGCTTCACATTCCTTACCCGACCACAAAGGATTGTTGGCGTGAACCACGTGTGTTTAGGGACCTGAGGAATGGGAGAATTTCAGAAAGGTTTTGCTGTTTATTTGCAAAACACAGAATTCAGCAAAGTTGTGCAAAGCTTTGTGAATACAAGCAGTGTTGCTACTACTAACAATCAGCAATATTGTCTTTGTTGTGAAACAATTAATTCTGAAGGAGCACTTTGTTACTGTTCCGTACATACAGTAGACACGTATTTGTAGAAGATGTACTAAAGAGCCAATTCTCCTAATGATTTTATACAGAAGGACATACCTATGCCATTTATATATGTGGGAGCAAGAAAGAGTTAACATAGCCCTTCCAGTACAAGGTTTATTTTCCGCTGTTTCTGAACAGAGCTCAAACTTGCCTGTTAGAAAATAAATCTCACGTTCCAAAAGATGAAACTGAAACATGAACAAATACGCAGCTTTCACAGTGGCACATCCTCAAAGTGGAACTAATTTCTTCGCATCGATGGAAAAGTCCTTCCGTTTCTAAAGAGAGAAGGGGCAGATTTGCCTGGGGAAGGTGGGAATCAGACTACTCCTTTTAGGAGGGGGCATTTCTGGTGCTGTCCCCTACCATGAGCAGGTGGCCTCTCCGCTCCTGCTCCGCATGAACAGTGCCCTACTCCTGCAGTGCAAGGAATACACACGTGCATGTCTAGTCATATTCTAACTCTGGATATTGAAGATTAAACAGTGAACCTGGCAGTGAGTTTTAGGGCTGGAAAAGATACAGCATTTGCCAAATTCTGTAAGAAGAGAGACTAGGTCAAAAGCAGATCAGAGAAGTATTTTTGCTACTGAAAGAGCTGTGAAGAATTTTTCTTACAGGGCTGCAATTTGACAGGGAAGGTATACTTACTAGTCTTCACCAGATAAGCAGCTGGGTGTGTTTGCGATTATGTGTGCCACCTCAGGAGGCCAAGAAACCAAATTCTTCATCCCCAGCTGTGGTTTCTGGCAAAGTGGTTCTATGAATAATTGTAGGTGAGGTTTTTTTGAAGGGGACGGAGGTGGTGTTTAATCTACCAGAAATTTAGGTTGCTGCCTGAGCAAGACCTCAGGCTCAAATGATGTAACAACCACTTTCAAGACCACGACCCATGTTTGCATAGATAAACTTCTCAGAGTTACGACTTCATCTCACCCAGTGGTGACACAGTTCTCTCTGTCTGTACAGTGTGCCTGTGCTTCCTCCATTTAAGAGTCACCTGACTTCTGAAGGGGAGTTGTAATAAGCAGGGACATGCGTCAGACTTGAACAGAGCTGGCACGTGCTTGTAGAAGGAATGAAATCTCAAACCTTCGTGTGAACAGCTGGACCCCTGCTGCCTTACAGGGGCGACAACTTTGAGCTATAAACAGAAGATTGTTATGGCTATTTGACAGATAACCAATTCCATAAACTTACTGGTTTTAATCATAAAGAGGCAGCATTCTTTAAAAACAAACATAAAAAGGCTGTTCAGGGTGAACTGCATTTATATGGGACAGTTACCGCTGTATTAGTGCATCACCAGCAACTGCAGTAGAACTGTATAACTGAAGAAACGTATTGACACATAATTAGCAACTGTGTCTTCCAGTGAACCATGAGAAACACCTTATACTTATTCTGGAATTGCTGTATTCTAGGATTTAAGGGCAAGATTGCAGGGTGGGGAGTAGCAGAACCGAGATAAATGACAACCATAAGTGAGAAAAGGCATGGTAGACAGAGCTGCAAGTGAGCACTGTAGAGTGAAGTAGAAAGAACAAAACACTGCTTCACACATACTACTTTGCAAACAAGCAGATGCTGATTCATGCCATGATAGATAATAAATCATCTGTAGCACATTTTTAGTGACATGCTACTTCAACTTCTTATATATTAACATTGAATAAATCCTCAACAGTAAATGTGCTGCCATTTAGATTTCTAGGGTGTTTTCTAGCTTTGGGAGGAGAGGGGGGTTGTTTTGTTGGGGTTTTTCACACTCTGCTTGGAGTTCCAAAATTTTAAAGTCTTTGTATCCGGTTAGTGCTCTATTTACAATTCAGAACTAAGATTCCTTAATGTTTTTATCAGGGAGGAAAAACTTACAGGAAACTTATCAGTCACATGCTGACAGATACAATTAACAGGTACAAGGTGAGACTGCAGTGTGTATTTAAGAACATTATAAATTTTTCATACACTGTTCCAGTATATAACATCACTTATAAAGCATCTTTGAAAAGGAGCGTACAGTATTTCAGACTCACATTCTTACCAATGTAGCATTTCATTTTCTAACTAAGTATGGATTTATTATACTTTCCTTCTTTGGGGGGTTGATTTCTCATGTTAAAGCAGTTTCTACCAATTTTTAAGAGGCGGGTTTGGTCTAAATCTTAACCTGTTTGGCAGAAGAGCCCGAGTGGTTTCTAAGGCAGTTGAGACCTCTAGTGTCCAGCTCCTTCATTGCATGGCTGATTTTTTTTCTCCTGTTTTTCCCCCTTCAAAACAATAACAAGAAATTGTCCATGTTGCTATTGAAGTGGTGACTGTTGAACTGATTGGATAACTCATCTCTTTCAGTTTCTGCCTGTTCATGTTCCTACTGAAGAAGAAAAGAATGATCCCATTCTTTTTGCCAACAGAGTCCGGCAAACCATGGCAACGTATGTAATCAGGAATGAAGAAAATCTTTGAGAACTTTTCTTTTATATCTAGCAATTCCATATATGTCCTAGCCATAAAGTACAATTTAGTCAAGTCCCCGGTACTATATATAGGAATTGCTCTAGATTTACACTAAGAGGTGTCAAATTCCTATACTAAAACACCCTGATGGTTTTTACGTGGAGCAAAAAGAAGGTTGTCTTCCATTGGAACATAGTACGTTGAAAGCTGGAATAAATTGCTCCCTTATTTGCTTGGCAAGAAGAAGGGGGTTGTTTGTCCTCCAAGGTTACTGGGCTGCATTTACAAGACTGTAAATCTTAAAACATCATGACACCACCATAATATAGTTTCACAGTTACACAAAATCGTATGTATTGCTTTATCCTACTTGCAGCAGTGCAAGAATGAATTATCATTTGTTCCGTATATTAGCATTAAAGCCAAACTGAGACAGAGAAGGGAAACAGTCAACTAAAAGTAATTTTAATATAAGAAACTGATTTTTCTTTTTCCTGAATTTTGTTTCAGTGCTTTGAATGTGCCAGTCACCGATCACACTTTTGAAGATTGCAGACTGATGATTTCAGCAGGACAGCTGACTTTACCCATGGAAGCTGGGCTGGTGGAGTTCACCAAAATTAGCAAGAAACTCAAGTAAGGGAAGTTTAGCTGTTGGTAACATAATTACTGCAGTGCTGCACGTGTTGATGGCTATCTACAAAAGGATAAATTACCTGACAACTGACTTGGCCACGTGTAATAGACTGTATTTATGTATACAATTTACATACATAAACTATATGGAAATGAGAGGTGAGGAAAATCCCAGTAAGAACTAATCCCAAGTAATTTTTGTGGGCAGTGTTACAAGGGGAAAAAAATGCATTTTTTTCTAATCTCTTATGGATTTATCTCACCAAAAGATGAGGAAGATAATGCAGTACCTATTTTAGGCACTTGATGGTAATCTTGGTGCCCAATTCAAAGTGCTTTTGTTGAGGTGCACACGCAGTGTACGGTATAGGGAGTGAAACACCTTCTTTCCAGTCTGAGACCAGCCAGTGGCTTACTGTTTGTTCTTAGTTGTACTGTGCAGCCATGCGTCCCTAGTGGTGTTGACTTTTTCTGTCTAGATACAGTGGAATTTGAGGACAGAACCACTTAATCATACAGTAACTCCATCAAATAATCTGGCGTGGCTGCGGTCAAATCTGAAGTATGTGCTCAGTGAATCATGACTTATTACATATTTGCTATATATCCATTTATAGAACTCTCTCTGGAACAATCTTCGCTAGTTACATGGCAGCCCTAATTATTCTTACTGAGGTGCAGTGGTGTATTTCTGCAGAGGGATCAGGCTGTAGCAATGATAGCGTTTGGGTAGAGAGTTAGCTAACAGAGCTGAGATCTGTTCCCTTCGGTTAAGGACATACTCACCCTAAGAGCATGATGTGAATTTATGGTGATGAAAAGCTCTCTGCTAGACTAGCCTAGTAACTGGACTGATGATTCTAAGGAAGTCTGACATACACAAGCATAGAACTGCCTGCTTTTAATATTAATAACGGGGGGGGGGAACAGTCCTTAATTGCCAGTTTCATATAAAATACCATATTGGAAGTCCAGCATTTCTAATGCCATACACACGTGCTCTGTTTGGCTATTTTTCGTCTTTGAACACTGTAATAACTCCTACTGAAATTCCATCTGTCCAAGATCTGCTGTATAGAAATATCTCCTCTCCCTCATGTTTGCATAGCCTAAAATGGAATCATGTCAGAGAGCAGTTGGATACCTTTGCTGCTATTGCAAGTGCTTCCAAAGGGGGAAGAATTGGAATCGAGGAGTTTGCGGAGTACTTGAAGCTGCCTATTTCAGATGTCCTCAAAGAGCTGTTTCTACTCTTTGACAGGGTGAGTAGTTGGTTAACTGACTTGTTGACAATGTTTTGTTAAAAATCACATCCCAAAAGGATATTTACTTCATTATGTCCAGCTTAGTAAATGCTTCCTCGCTAGCAATTCCTGTAGGCAAGATAGGTGACTCTTACAGTTTCCTTCTTAAGTTTCAGTGGAAAAAGGTCGGTCAGTTTGTAGCTTGTGAGATGACAGCCATCTCTTGACCAAGTTGCTGCACCACCATCAGATGATAATCTTCCTGCTGAAGGTGGCTGAGTATTTCCTTCTGCCCACCCCAGATTTTGAGCTTACACACACTCTGACAACTTAATTAACTGATGTGGTTGTAAGTAGATAATTTAAGGCAGATCGAGCCTGACTAGAGCATATGTTCCTGCTTTGTTTGTGAAGGCTGCTATTAGACATTATAAGGACTCTTCTTGCCTGTCTCCAGCCGTAAAGGAGGCTATGTGTTACTCTGATCATTAGGCTTCCCTCCATAGTCCGTGGTGATCTCTCCAGTTCTCTGCTCCTCTCTGAAGATGAGAAAAATTGCTCTGTGGATGTGCCCCTCTAACTATACTAGAAGCGTCGGTGACTAGACCATAGCATAGAATGACCTTCTAGGCATCCAGTATGTGCTACAGTGGACCAGAATATTGGACTACAAATGCTTACGAACTGGAGTTTGTTTCTTGTCTGAGGGGCTGTCCCAACTTGGCATCACTCTTCCTGATCAAGTTAGCTTTAGAAGCACGCCTGTCCTTGGGAGGTCATTGTGTTGTATATGCTGATTAAAACGATTTCAGGATTTTTCCAGATAAAAAGCTTTTACAAGCTCTAAAATACAGGAGTCAAATGTATTTCCTTAATTGCTGAATGCATTGAAACTCTAGCAGAGCTAGGTGCTTTTTTCATTCTTGCCTCCCCACCTTGGATCACTGGCTCCTATGAACATGTAGTCCGAGTCCTGAAGCACAGTACATACAGTAGAAATATAGAAATAGAAATGGCGTGGCAACCAAAATAATTAAGGGCAATCAAGATTCTTTTCACTTTCCCTATCTGTCACAACAGCATCAGAGACCAGAATTAGCAATGTAATGCTCAATCCACTAAAAAGTTGAAGGCATAAAAGATTGCAAGAACAGACAAGACTCTAGTAAGCTTTCACTGCATTCATCTTTAAGGATCATCCTTAACTGAGGAACAGTCACACTAATATGGCAGGATTCTTTTCAAATTGCTTCAATTATGAGCACAGGTATTTTGAGACTTCTGCTTTGTGGCTTTCAGCCTCATCTTTTTTTTTTTTTCTAAAAAGATTCCTCAAATCACATAAAGCTCACTATGCAGAGAAGAAAGAGAGAGAGAGGTGTATCAACAATTGATGACAGAAACTAGTGAGATGTGAGCTAACTCTGGCAGCTGGAGACATGCACAGACGTGGGCAAGTCTAAGCACGCAGATAAGCTGTGTTTTGCTCACGCCCAGCTCAGAGACCATAAGGCTTTGGAGAGTTACAGAAGCACTGGATCTCTGAGCAACTCCAAAAAACCTTCACGATGTTCCTCGCTAAAGCTTTGCTGAGCGGAGCAAGTGGAAGTGGTCATGGAGGGAGCCTTGCACGTGGTCTCGGAGGCCTCCTAACAGGAGGTGGACATGGAGGGAATCTTGGAGGACTTGTTGGAGGTCTTGTCAATCTTATAAGCGAAGCAGCAGCTCAGTATAATCCAGAGCCACCTCCACCTCCTCACAATCATTTTACGAACGTGGAAGCTTATGAGAGTGAGGAGATCAGACAGTTTCGTCGCCTTTTTGTCCAGCTGGCTGGAGATGATATGGAAGTGTGTGCCACAGAGCTAAGGGACATCCTGAACAAAGTGGTTTCCAGACATCAAGACCTGAAGACAGATGGCTTCAGCTTAGACACATGCCGTAGCATGGTAGCCGTCATGGACAGTGATACAAATGGCAAACTGGGCTTTGAAGAGTTTAAGTATCTGTGGAACAACATCAAGAAATGGCAGTGTGTATACAAGCAGTATGATACCGATCAGTCAGGCACGGTTGGGAGAGCTCAGCTGCCAGGCGCCTTGAAGGCTGCAGGATTCCATCTGAACGAACAGCTCTGCCAGGTAATTGTGCGCAGGTATGCCGACGAGGACGGTAGCATGGATTTCAACAACTTCATTAGCTGCTTGGTACGACTGGACAGCATGTTCCGGGCCTTCAAGTCCCTGGACCGAGATGGAGATGGAAAGATCAAAATGACCATTGAAGACTGGCTGCAGCTGACCGTGTACTCGTGAAGGCAGAGCAGAGAAGAATAAGCTTCGTCTGGAAGATGTACATGGAAGACTACAATCCTGTACTATAGAACTGTAGTCTCTTCCTTCTTCTAAGGCAGATGTAGCTAGTGGTAAATAGCTCAGCTTAAAGTGCTGTGATTCCTCTTGTGCATGCATTAGTCTGTTTTTCTGAAGGGTTTGTGTAAGTTGTCAGTTGGACAGTCTGTCTCAGCAACTATCTCTAGACTCTGAAGTGAGGGAATATGTTGAAGGATCAAAGCTTAGTTATTTCTTCACATAAAGTGGCTTGTATGTGAGTATAACTATTATATAAAAAGCTCGTAAGTTTGGTGTCGCTTTGTGATGTTACTGTTCTGATTTGTCAGCATTCACTAAGCTGGAATAAAGCTCTGCTCGCCTGAAGGCAATCACTAGCAAAGAGAGTTGTGCGGTTATTTCTAACAAGGGGAAAAACATGAGAGTTGCAATAACTATAATGATTAATGAATTTACATTATCATACTTAATTTCCTTCCTACTTCTGCTTCTTCATGCTTGTCTGCGGAAGCAAAACCTGAGTGGTATTGTCAGTTTTATCTGCTGGCCAGGACAAAATTGAAGACTTACATAAAGCTATTTTTACAACCTTTTTCTTCTTCCTACAATTCTGTTAACTAGTCTTGTCTCTCTTTCCTTGAAGCCTTATTATAGTTATAATGAAAACAACTTAAAATACTACATTTATATTTAGAGAAGCTTGCTGTTATAATGCAGTCACATAGCAGCCAGCCAGCCAAAATCAACCTCTGGCTATCAGAGCTAAATTTTGTTTAGGGCACAAGCATCCCACTCAAGCTAGTTATGCAGTTCTATCTAAGAAGTCAATTTTTGAGTAAAAGAAAAAGGAATAATACGAACTGTCAAAGGTACATTTCTTTGAATTAAGGATTACATAGTTGATGAAAACGGCTCTTACACTGCAGCATACCAAGGCAGATTTCTCGGGAGGGCTCTGCTGCTTTAAGAGCAAATTGTTCAGGGTGTGTGCTAGCTGACTGGAATGTGAGAGAGGAGCAGCCTGCCACTACACACTACATGCCATCTCCAGCTGTAAGAGCCCACGTGCCCCTGCTCCTCCCCAGGGAGAGAGACAGCAGTGACTAATTGAGAAATACCACACAAGACCTGCCGGGCGTCTGAATACTAATGGGGAACGGTGGTTTGGGTTTGTTTCTGCATTTCCGTAGCTTTGATTTTTAAATCTTGCAGCTACACTTGGCAAACAGTATTTTCCAAACTGATGACATCTCCTCCCAGGTATACTTGCAGAAGCCTTTTACTTGTAACTTAGCAAAAAGTAACTTAAAACTTTTCCCAAGACTTTTTTCCTTCTGTACTTTGTTTAATACCAAACTGGGTGACAGAAACAGTAAAAATAATCATATTGGCTCGAATTGTGATGTCAGTTCCTTCCTGATGGCATTTACCCCCCCCTCCCAGTTACTCAATGGAAAAGCACAAAGTTATCCACAGTGGCATTTGGGCTCCGAGTAGTAGAAAACTGAGCATGAGGGAAAGTGCGGTATCTCTAGGTGAGCACCATCCTGCCAGCTTTGTTTCAGAATTTCCCTTTCTGACTAGTTAGAACTTGCATGTAGAATAGGCGGTGGAAATTTTGGAGTTACAATAGTCTCTTAGATGTTTGAGCCTGGATATGAACATAAGAGGTACATCTGCAATTCCTCCCTAAATGGTCCAGTTGTAGCTTCTCTGTGGTAGCCCTGTGACTCAGGGTTTACTTAGCTACTACACGAACACACACACACACTTAATTTTTCCTGTTGCTTTACAGGGAGAAAAAAGTTTCGGGGCAACAGTACTTTAAACTTTATTGACTGCATCTGTCTTGCACAGAACTTTGCCAGCTGGATAAAGCTAACTAATCATCTAGCTCTAATCTCTTTGTGCAACTCTAAATGTGACTGTTCCTGACAATGCAAACTTTCTTGTTTCCCAAAGTGTAAGATTTACTGCATTATATAAAAAAACCCAACAACAAACCCCTGGTTACCATAGCATGCTATAGTGAAAATAGTAGCAGAAAACTAGTTACTTCAAAGAAAACAAGGGTTGTTGAGGTTACGGTATGTTTTGGTTATTTTGTGTAAAACAAATACATAAATATTGATGTTCTACTTTGCTATTTAGAGAATTGGAGCTCAGGTCACATGTTGCTTCTTTAAAATATTCTTGGGTGCACAGGCTGCAAACAGAGCTAGATGTGCACAGAAAGACTATTGCAAGTGCTTGTTTGCAGTGGTGCTACACGCGAGCACTGAAGGTTTTCCTGCATTTTCAGTTTAACTCCCATCTCTTTTTCCAGGCAACAGCCCTGTCATTTCTCCTTAGCCAAAATGCCAGTGCATTTGGAAGGTAGCCACCATCCTAGGGTTTAGTAGAGCTAGTCACAACATGATCTTGCAGGTGTAGTAAGTTTATTTCCTCCTCAGATGGCTGGAGTTCCCTGTATCAGATTGCAGTTGGTTTTGGTTACTGGGTTTTAGCACTTTAATGAAAGTAATGTGACCCTTAGTAGCTCTTGTCACTTTTCCATGTGCAGCCGAAGCTGTGTTAGCTGATTTCAGAAGCTGTTTTTTAATGATGATATTTTATTTAAAGTTTAGTTCCCAATTCTTTTCCTGTGATACTTATTCTCAACTTTAAAAATAAATTAAAAAAATATTCTAATGACATCAAACAATCCTTTGCTAACAATACAGTCTATAAAACTGTCCAAAAATAATATTCCATGAAACTTTGAACAATTATTATCTACACTCTTTCTTCAGTTTTTTTAAGAGTTAAGGTTTATAATGATACATTTTAAAGTCAGATCTCTTATTGACGTAGACAAAATATTTTAAGCCAAACTCTGCAGCACAATGAAAGCAAAGATTCGTAAATAAAGTAGCCTTTATGGGAGAACATTTTCCTTTTCTAATTATTAAAAACTGACAGAAGTTATATCCCTTAGACAGACATGAAAGTATCTTAAACACTATTCATATTTTTGCTAAAAAGCTTTCTTAAAATTCACAGGCCTTTAAAATACAAGATGATCAAAGGTTTCACGTCTTCAAAAAAGATTGGTTAGACCACCAACATAAAGAAAATAACAGTTGTCTGTGCAAAACAGTCCTGAATTGGTTTTGAAGGCTAAATAACATCTGAGCAGTTTTAAATCCTGTCAAATATATAGCTTGATAAAGAAAATTTAGTACTGAATCCATTATTACATGTATTTTGTTAATCAAAGGCTATCTTTAAGACCTAAATTCAGTAACAGAAATCCCTATTTCGTAGAACCCAAGATTTTCAAAGCGCTCTACAGAGCAGCCTTAGCATTTCTCCACTGGCAAGCTCCATATTCCCCTGTTCAGCAGCAGACCAAAAC
Source organism: Dromas ardeola (assembly GCA_013398915.1). Classification (NCBI taxonomy): domain Eukaryota; kingdom Metazoa; phylum Chordata; class Aves; order Charadriiformes; family Dromadidae; genus Dromas; species Dromas ardeola. Next base: position 82,956 of record VYZM01008743.1, on the reverse strand, counting down.
AGCACGGTTAAGGTTGGTATGCTCAAGTGGGCATTAGAAGTTGGTAGGAGGGCCAGAAATAGAACCTAGATCTGGCTGTTCACTACAGATTTACCCAGGAGACCACCCCTCTCTCGCTTGGCTGAAAATGTTTTATGCTCTTCCCAAACCTAGAGAGTCCACTTTTTAAAAAATCTATTTCTTCTTGAAATGTACAACACATCTGGGCTAAAGCCCCGACAGAATTAAATCTAGCTAGGGACATCAAGGATAACAAGAAAAACTTCTGTAAGTACGTCAGGGATAAAGGCAAGACTAGGGAAGATGTGGGCCCTCTCTGGAAGGAAACAGGAGACCTGATCACCCAGGATATGGAGGAGGCTGAGGTACCGAATGACTTTTTCGCCTCGGTCTTCACTGGCAAGGGCTCCAACCACACGACCCAAGTTGCAGAAGGCAAAGGCAGGGGCTGTGAGAATGAAGAACTGCCCATTGTTCATCCACTAGGATGTGGCATTCACCTCTGAACTTGAGGAAGTGCCAGTGCTACACGAACTGTTACATTTAACCTTAAACACATGTATTCCAGTTCTTGTTAGAGGCTTCTCGGAGGTCATACACTAAAGAAAAACTTGTGAGTTGTTGTAAATCCTTTTTTTGTTTGGGGTGTCTATAAGATAGAAATTGATACCCAATTTCTAGCTATTGAAAATATGTATATTGCTGCTTTAGCCCTAGTATTACATATATTTAACGAGCTGTTAGTATTTTTTCCAGGAAGAACAAATACCTCTTGTGTTGTAAATTGTCTTAGTGCGTGGTGCACAGTTGATGTATACAACAGCTTTTAAAGTGATTTGCAATATGAACTATGACTACTGCCGTGCGTGTTTTGGTTACAGAATGGAGATGGCACCATTGACTTCAGAGAATATGTAATTGGTTTGTCTATTCTTTGTAACCCAGCCAACACAGAAGAGACTATTCGCATGGCATTTAAGGTAAGTTCAATTTAGTGTAAATCTACAAACCTGACAAATCAAGACTGACTGTAAATCTGTTAGCTTTCAAATCATAAGTTTATAGCTTCAATCTGTTATGCAGATGTGAGTAATACTCTTAAACCAATTGACATTTAGAGTGTGAAGGGAAGGGGGAGAATTGCAGGCATCAGCTTCATAGAAAAGGGTTTCAAAAGCCATGTGAAGGCACTAATGAATATGTAACTTGGCAGGCTAACTCCAAAAATGATTCAGCAGCACTTGCAGTTTTTTCGCCTGAGGTTTTTTTTGCTGTGATTCTTCAATGTCACAAGTAGACAATAGATGGAGCAATATCCTCTTTTGGGTCAAGCACTCAGTAAGGTCACTGTCATTAACAAAGAGGGGAAAAAAATTCAAGAAGGGCTATTCGGGACTGGCATATCCAAAATTGGGCTGCATCTAAGATCGTCTGTTGGCTTGTACTATGGTGTCCTGATAGTACCAGCAGTCAAGGAGCAGTAGCTCTTTTCAGAACTCAGGTACAAGCAGGCAATAGGTGACATGGGCTGCCCAGGCTGTGAATCCCTGAACAGGAAAATGCTCGAGTCACTTGTTTTTCAGTAGGTCTTGACACAGATGCAGTTATTTTACCCACTAATCTGTTCTTATGAACTATACTGAGATATGGATAATGTTCATCTTAAACTGGATACTTTTCAGTACTGATGCATACTCCAGAAGTACCAGAATTTTTCTGGCAATCCATTCTACCACTGCCTGCTTTACAGATAAGCACTAGAGCTGTTCAAAGTGATTTGTGCTTTTTCAGGGACGTTTTATCACCACAGATTCCCGTGAAGAAGCAAGCCTAGCAGCTATTGATGCTATTTCATTGTTTTGTTTTCTAGACTATACTCTTCAGTATCTTAAAACAGTTGAGCTGATTATAAAACTAGTAATTTGTTTTAATTCCTAATTTCAGTGGGAAATGACTGGTTCAGCTGGTAAAAGCCTGCTTCAGTCTGAAATGGAACTATGGGGTTTCTTTTGCTACTTGTTTTCTCTGCCACTGAATGTACTTTCCTTCGCAACAGGAAAGTTTGCCTGTAGCAAGTACTTAAGACTTACAGCCAGCCAGCCCTTGTATTTCTCAAGGGGTTGATTCATAGCAGATGCTTATTGTCACTGCACTGGGAAGGACAGGATGATCAGTGCCTGCATTCCGGTCACCAAAATTCCTTGTTAATTACAATTATTCCTTAGTGGGTAACAGATCACGTATACTAAAATTTAGGTATTTTATGGCACGAACATAAACTATGGCAAGTTTAATCCGATGGCAGATGTGCCGTAACTTAATGAACATGAAGACTAAAACCTAAGATGTTCCAGTATACAGTGGCTGAATCCAGTAGACCTTAGCATAACTCATGGTGACAATTAACATAAATCTTTGCTTATGTTTTGTTTTTATCAGTTTTCTATGAGTTTTATTACTGAACTAAATGCTGTGAGGTTTGTTGTTGCAGGTTTGCTACATGCTTTTTCTATTAGAGACTTCTAATCCCAACTATAGCACGTGCGTTGCTTTGCTAAGTATCTTATTCCAGAGAAAATACATAAAATCTTTTGCAAGAGACAGTAGCTGGATGCAACCAGTCTCTTGAAATCCCAGGCATTGTTTGCAAATCACCTCTTGAATACTAGAAACCTAATATGGGTGGCTGATGTGTGCAGAAGGTCCATAGGCAAACTGATGCTAAAGTATTTCTATACGTAATGTCTTTTCCAGCTCTTTGACATGGATGAGGATGGCACTATAACAGAAGATGAGTTTGCTTCTATCATACAGTCAGCTCTGGGGGTGCCTGAGCTTGACGTTTCTATGCTCTTTAAAGAAATAGATGCAGATGAAACCGGGAAGCTGTCCTATGGTAAGTTACATCCTTTTGTAACAAAGAGCACTCTGATAGTCACATTGCCCGTGAGTTTCCTATCTTTTTTCTCCCTGAAATTATCTGATGGTTCTCATACCCTGTTTCTAGGGAAAACTGTTGAAGGACAGCCCTAAATACTTTGTGTGATTTATCTGAGATGCTTCAGAGGAAAGTGTAACTGGAGATCAGCTTCAGTAAAAGGAGCAGGCACAGAAACTTTCTTTGATTCTGTCGCTGCACTATAGTATCTGTATTTTTTTTATTTTTCAGATGAGTTCAAGGACTTTGCACTGAAGCATCCGGAATATGCCAAGTTGTTTACTACGTACCTAGAGCTACAGAGATACCAGTTAGATATGTTGGAGGAGGATGACATTGAGCCACCTGAAGTCAAACACAGTCCAGTTAGAAAGACTACAATCCCAGTCTCAGAAACAACACCGATTGGAAGAAATAAAGTTTGTCCTGAAGGCAATGAAGAGGATAACTCAAGTACCTCTGACAAAAAGGATGACTGAGACGAGTTAAAGAATTTAGCTCTTGAATTCTACAGGATTTTTTTCCCAAGCTATTCATAAGCACGATTGACATAAAATAGAGATGGAAGTTACAATTAAAAAAAAAAGTTTATTTTTTTTACTTTCGTATCAGGAGGAGTTATTCCTGTTCAAATGTAAGGAGAAAACCACTGTAACTATTCTGTCCTTGATGTCAGTATCACAATACTGGGAATGTTGTTCACTGTCTTCTAAGTTCATGCTTCCACAGAAGTAACAGCTGTGCTAAGAGGGGTGAGAAGCTCCAGCACTGCGGTGACCTCTCAGAAGGGAGACTGAGGAGTTCACTTGTGTAAAAACAAGTGCAATTTTTGGTGCTGCTCAATTCCTCTACATCCCCAACATGTCTTAAGGGAAAAAAATGATGCCAGAGTGCTTTAATTTGCCTTTCTCAAGTTTCTGAGAGACACAAATAAGTTACAAGAAGCTGGGAGTTGAAGCTGGTGTTTTCTTTTAGCTGTCCTTAGATTTCCCTTAACTACTTGTGAACTATAAAGCCTAAGCTTCTGAACAAGACATGCTGATTCACTGATGTTAACAGAAACAGCTTTAGGCTTAAAGGCTAGTTAAAGATGGGAATGGCTGCACTTCTAACAACAAAAAACTAATTGGAATTCCAAGATAGCAGCTCACAGTCTACAGGAAAATGCAGACAATAAGACCTAAGAATTAATGGACTATTTCAAAATAAATAGAATGTTGTTTACAGTAACAACTGTTCAGGATCACGTTAGGAGGAACATTTCAAACTTCAGCATATTTTTATTCTAGTAATTATCAACAGAGGAATGTGACCTTGCTCTGCAACACTTAGAAGGCAAATACGCTGTCAAGTCATAGTTCCAGTAGTTACTATCTACTCTAAAGTTGTCTCCTAGAAACCATGTTTGCATTACTGTGCCAATACTCGATATGTTCTTAGAGTTTGATTCAGAACCGAGCTCTTTCTAGTCAACAATTTGAGTATGTTTTGCCTGTCCCCTCTAGTGCACTGGAAATTGGGCCTTTTTCTGTCCTTCATCTGAATGCACTTTATACAGTATTTAAAATATACACGTGTTTACGCAATTAACTTCTAAATAAAAACTTGGAAGGGGTGGAATGACAGGATATTTTCAAATTAAAACTGAGATGAGCAGTGTCTAGAATGTCTACTACCAAAAATAACCAATTTTCAGCAGGTTTTTTATGTCAAATGGTAACCTCTGCCTCTAAGTTATTGCTTGTGTTGTCTGGCTGCAAGTTCATGGCCATGTTTAATCTTTCTGTGTTTAGAATTGTGCCTATCCTGATGTTTCATGTGCTTAAAATAAATCTATATTTTTAAAAGACTTCACTTGTACAGCTGTCTTTTTAGTACAGTGGGAAGTGCCTCTCTTAAGGGGCTGGGGGAATTTCCAGGAAATCATCCTTATGATGCCTTACCTTGACAAACACAAAGCAACCTGAAGTTGGCCTGTTCAGTTCTGAGTGGGATGGCACTTCTCTCTATGGTAAGGGCAGAAAAGTAGAATGGGACTGATGTTCTTCCAACGAAAATTACTTCTGCTGCCTGTTTCAGCAAGAGGGGATATGATACAAAGATTTGCAGGTACGCGAAGAGATACCACTGTTTTCTGATGGAAAATAAAGCATTGCCATTTACAGGTAAAATGAGTGACCTCTACCGTAGTTGAGAAGTAACAACCATGGCTTTGTGTAGTCTGAACATTAGGAGAGGATTTTCTTTCACTTTAGAGGAGAAGCAGGAGTTACCCTAACCTGGCTGTACAGTTAGCTGGAAGACATGCTAATTCCTTGGCAAGGATGCTTTTGCCTAGCGTGTTAACCGAAGTCCTCAGTGTTCCACCCAGCAGTAACCTTTTCAAAGACGACTTCTATTCCAGCCCGTAACAAAAAGACAGATGGGCAACGATGACGAAGACAACCACTTCAAGGTCTCGGAATGCCAAGGGTGCCTTATGCAAACCCCAAAGCAGGATGATGCTCCTGTTGAATCCAGCCACATTCAACAGCTGGAGCACTACGCTGCCCATCAGCGTAGCATATTTAGGACTAGTGATTTTTATAAAAACCTGCAAGTCACACAAGCACTTTGCAATTACAGCTAAAAATTGTGCATATAAATCTACATATCCCAGTAGTTTAAGAAGGAAAGGCCGCAAATGGGTTTGGTATGTAGCAGTGATTCAACTATGCTCTGAAAAGAAATCAGCTAAATGTTAGAGACACTAACTCAATAGACACACATCTGCTTGATGTGCGGGAAGGGAATACATTAATTTCTAGGCATCATTGTGCCTCAGGGAGCTTTTAAAAGGACCAAACTAAAAGCAGTCTGCAATAAACGGGCATTACATTAAGAGGCAGAGCAGGAACTAAACAGGAGGAGAAGGTTAAAAATACAACAGAAAATGGTTCTCAATCAGGCACTGAGGGATGACACTTTTCTGCCTGAGACTTCCTGAGCTGCGAATTCTTAATTCTACCAGGTGCTTAAGGATCATTGGAGTCCTGCGCAGTAGAGCTAGAAAGGTATATTTGGCCCCATGGCACCATAGGAAACATCGTTTATTTACTCAGTACTCCTCTGTCATGCTGTAACATGGATTTTATGATAAAACCTTCACAGATACCAATAAGACACTGTGAAGTATATAGAAACTCTAGCAATCTTAACTGAACAAGGGTGAGAATCAGACGAGAACAAGTCTATTACAAAAGGAAAACATAACTAATTCTCAAGAACAGAGGCCCATGGGCTGCTCGTTTTCATATTTTCTTATAACTACGTACATACACTAAGAATAAATCCCATTTGTATTTTTTAAAAGCTAGGCTCCTGTTTCTCAACACCCGAAAGGCAGCGGTGGGTCACCTAGAAAAGTGGATCTTCCTTGTTCACCCTGGAATAAGGAAGATATTAATACTTTAAATCCTGATCAATTTAAGGAAGGTGAATCAACAGAGCCTCCACTGGCCACGCCAGAGATTGATTTCTGAGGGAAAGATCTTCTGATCCAAGAAAATTAAAACCGCATTTGTACTTCCTTTGCTGTATCAGTAACACTGCCTAAATAAATGCAGAAATAAGAGATAACACCTCCAGGTTCCATGTCAGATCATACTGCGAGAAGAAGATCAGGTCCTAAGCTGCCAAAACCACCTAGCTCCTGGCTGGTTGCTGTCCATCGGCAGAAGTATGAGGAGCAGTTACACTTGGGTGGAAAGCACCTGAAAACGGATCCCCTATTTTCACAGTCAATAGCTGTGCAGCCTCAGTCAGGGGTACCAAGCCAGGCTGCGGCTGCTGCTGCTGCGCTTTTGTACTCAGCTACATCAGAACAGCTCAGGTGCCAAATCGTATTCCCACAATGTTCCTCTGGGTGTTATCTCCTTCTTCCTCATCAGTTTGCTCCATATCTTGCCGGGGGGGTGGCAGGGGGCGGGGAGGAATGTTCAGTGATTCTCAAATGGTTTGCAAGAGAGATTTTGAAAGATGGTAAGAGCTCTGGGAGTCCAGAGAAGGGTCCTGTTGTGTCACAGGTCTAATGACCATTCACAGGACTGCTCGGCCACATCTGTCATCTGCCTAGCAATTCCCACCTAAAATGAAGTGTTCCCTGAGTATCAGAAGTCTGAGAAACATTTCCTGAGATCTTTTTTTCTAGGGTGGTCAGCACACCAGCGCCCTATTCCTGGGTAATTCCTCAGGCACTATGCCAGCGCAAATAAACCCAGCATTCTGCCTGAGCAGGCTTCTGGTGGTGTTTGCATAGGTGCCAAGGGCTACTCGGAATGCATGGATGTGGAAAATCAGGGCCTGAAGCTTAGAAACTAAATGTAAAAAATGTCATTTACATACACAAACACACACAGACTCTCCGGACAGTCTGCCTGTCAACTGCTTGACCACAGCCTTCAACAAGGAAAGCAGCCTGAGATTTCATGCTGAGAATTACATAGCTCTCACCTTGAGAATGTCACAGGAAAAAAATTAAAATCAATTTTTAAGAAGGGCTTGAGAAGTTTGTAGGTACACACTGTATGATTTGCTAGGAAGGTTGGACTTTGTTCACTGGCCTTTGGCTTCCATTTTTCCTATCAGTTTTGCATCCCTTGGAACAGCTTGCCTTTCTCTCTACTTTCTCCCTCCATGTTTCCACCTAAAACGCAGCCACTACCAGCAAAAGCTGTATTCCGCAATGATTAAAGTTAAGAAATTATAAGATTAAAATGTAAAAATTACTAAATTGGCTGGTATTCAGGAGGCACATGCAGTATTCAGGTAACTACTTTCGCTGGCCTGCAGCAAGAGCAAACTTGTCAAAGGTTGCAAGGGATTTTAATGACATTTAATTAATTAATTTTAAATCTTTACTCAATGAAATAACATTTATTAGAGTGACTAGCGGTTGGGAGCCGTTTGTCAGCAGTGCTTAAGTTGGCAGACTCTCTGTTACTATACATAGCCAGAGAGGCAGAAAGTAAACATCTTATAGGATTAGCAGCTATGTTCATAGCTGAGATGAAATTTGGACATTTCATTAGTATAAGATTGATTCTGACATTTCATAAAGCCGAAATGCAAACAAAAAAATGTGTCTGATATAAATACAGTATGCGCCACTTACTCAGATAAAGTTCAAGAAGCGCAGCAGGTTTAGTGCCATGACCAAGGAAATAGAGAAGGGTCATTTAAGGACCCTTAAGCACTTAAGTGTATGCTTAATCCTGTGGGCACCAACTGGATACTTTGTACTTATTAAAAGCACACAATAATACTAATAATTAGAAAACATGAAAAATATCCATGGCTAGTTATTGTTAATGGTGGTGAGAATTACACCACTCTCACCAAGGAAAACAGTTAAAATTTTATGAAAGTTTCCATTTATTGTGCCATCCTCTCAGTTTAAGATATTCTCCAACAACCACAGCTTGACTGCTGAGACTTTAAAGACACGTGACAATGTTATAATAGGAAATACTTCATTACCTTAACGAGGCACTACCTCCTGTTGTCTTTTTTTAAGCCCCTTGCACCACAACGGTTTGAAAGTAAATATATGCCCCTCCTCTATTCTCACATCATGATTATTCTACATTTTCATGCTGTTACATGCTTTCATGTGCTAAAAGTAAATCATTTATGTTAACTTTTTTTCAGCAGTTAGTTTTTCTTAGACTGTCTAGAAAATATTTTGTTGAAAATCTTCTTTTGCATGTTAAAAAGAAGTTATAGGAGGCTCACCTTTAAAGCTACACCTCCATGCTCGTGGCTTTGTTCCAAACTGGGCATAGGTACGAGTGAGCATGCTTCCCTAGTTTCTAAAAGTCTCTTTGAGCGTGTTATCTCTTGAGGTTATACAATGGCTGCATGAGACTCAATTTAGCAGTGTAACAGGACTACAACAGGAATCATTCAAACCAGTCATGGGTTTTATATAGGAGATTGGGGATTTGTATTGTTGAACCGCTAGCAAAATTGAGGCATTTTGAGAATGGTACTTAGCATATTTTTCATTGAGAATTTGCCATTAGCAAGAATACCCAATAAACACGTACAAAAAATTATTCCCTTCCTATAAACCCAGCAAATAGAATTCGTTTGCAGAAGTGAGAATTCATTAGATTAAACCTGTCACTAAAGGCCTCCGCAGAGGAAGACTGCCCAGCCATTGCTTAACAATTTCTACTGTTAGAAAAGTTTTTCTCATGGTCTAACCGGAATACTTCTGCAGCTGAAGTCACTAGTCTTGTGTTCACCTTGCCCAAGGAGAATTGATTCATTTCTACGTAGCAGGGTAGCTATTTATATCTGTACATACATCTATCCACAGCTTATCATCACGCCTGTTTCACTCTTGCATCTCCCAGCCTGTCTTTCTTAAGGCAAAAAACAAAACCTCTTACATTCTCTCCTCACAAGTTGCACTTTCTAGACTTCTGTTTATTTTCATTTAAGTTCTCTGGAGATAGCACCTTGGGTCCAGCCCTACCATTCCTCAGTCGGCTAGAAGGCTTGCTTTATATAGTCTGCAGTCACTATTCCCGCTCATACACATCCAGCGTAAGGCTTGGCTTTTCTACAACAAGACAGCATTGCCCACTCATACACAGCCATCGCTGATCCTTAAGTCCTACATCCTCTTCTGAAGAACTGCTCCTTAACCAGCTTCCCCCTTTCTCTCTTCCTACAACGGCTCATCGCTGCCTGCTGCAGTGTCTTAGCTTTATCCCTACTGAATTTAAAAGATCAGTTTATCAAGAACATTTTGATCAGCTCAGATTATTGTTAAAAGGAGCTTTCTTCTAAAAAAAACCAAAAACACAACAATTACTGCCCTTTTGTTAAGGACATTGTCTTCCTAAAACTTCACTAAGCATCTGACAGTGCACTAGAAGCAAAACACTACAAATTAGAAAGACATGATGAAAGCTTAGAGGCTATAATTGTTCAAAAAGAATAATTTCCTTTTCAAAGGTAAACATCAGCCTTGCAGACAAAGATAAGACCAAGTGCACAATTAGATACGCAAGTCTGTGCTTCTGCTCGTATCTCCTGATATCAAAGATTGCCGGAAAATTCAAAATGTTTTCTTAAAACGTAAAAAAGAAATGAACAGGAAAAAGTGTAGGAGACTAGGAGGAGTCATACCAGAACTGCCAGCAGCTCTTAGGAAAGCTGTTTTCCTCAATGCCGGAAGTCTTTGAAACTGAAGATAACCAGCCATGGACTACAGCAGCCATTCAAAGCAGAAATTATTTAAAATGTTTAGATTTTGTACACTGGTCTTTTGAATGAAAGCATGCCAACCTCCATAATGTTATTTAATGACATGCCTTTGACAGCCTGTCTCCTGTAAGCAGAAAAGTATATTGTCAATATAACTGGGGACAGAGAAAGAGCAGCATTTTCAACAATGCAGTTTGAATGCAGGTTTGAACGCAGGTTTGAACTATTACTAACTCAAAGCTGCACTAAACCTAAAACAACCTTTGAAATAAATATGAGCAGGAGCCATTCTTTCTACCTTTGCTGTTGCCAATTTTAAGGGCAATTTTATAGTGGAAACTTCTCTTTTAGTAGAAAAGATCCTCTGTGGGCCAAAGAGAACCAGCCCTTCAGACAACGCCAAGTAATAGGAGACACCTTTGACAAAACTCACCATTATTATTCATTTTATTACAATGGACTGTGCAGCTGTAACAGAAGAAACAGCCATTGAACTAAGTATTGTACAAAGGACACAATAAGGGTTTCTACCTTTCCTGGATATGTAACAGTTTATAAATAGACAAGGCAAAAGGAAAGCGACTACCCTGCCAAAAGTTACACAGGAGGGTACCAGCAGAGCGGAGAGAGAAATGCAAGAATTCTGACTCCTGATTAAGTGAATTACCCATGGGTGCTCATGGTGTCCCAAACCTCCTAATCACATTTGACATTCTTTAACATTCCCACTTTTTTTTTTTTTTCCAGATGAGAAAAGGCAAACTCAGCATCAGATTGTGAAAAGCACAGATTGAACAGATTTGATCATTTATGGCAAGATGGTGCATTTAAACTTCTAGCATCTTTTTCCCTATCAAAATACTTGCACTTCTTACCTGCAGCTATCTCTGACTTGCTTGCTGTCACTAGGCATTTTCGGTGATACCAAGCCTGATTCTTTCCACCATAATTTGGTGCATGCTAAGGTGCAAAAGAAAGAGACCTCAGGTCTCCATACAGTCACACGGGGGTACACAGGCAAGCTCTGCCCTAGCAGACACTCGCCTGCCACCGGTCACTGTCTGACCTTCTGCTGGAGTCAGTCAGTCTCAATTTACTCTTCTTCCAGCCTAATGTGAACAATTTCACAGTAGACAAAAAACCCCGCCCCTCCACCTAATCTCTTAATATTTTCCCAAGTGGAGTCCATCTAGCTTACATCAAAGAATTGGTCTCGTTAAGCCATTGTTTTATAAGTCTGCTAATATTTTTCCTGTCCATAATACAGAAGACACTGCTGATAGAAATATGTCAACAGGAAAACAAACAGGCAGCATTTGACATGCTATTAGTCCAAGTCTGGGGGGATAAATAAATCATAGATCAAATATTCATAAGGGGGAAAACAGTGTTTACTTCCAATGGATTCATTACGCACACATCTCCCATACAGCACGGTGACAAACACATCCCACAAAAAGGATGTCACAATGTACCCAAGAAAGGACTGTTGTTGCAACGAGGACAATGTTTTCCCTCCTTAGAAAGTGCTTCTCTCTCTTGGGAATATATCACACTGCTCATACAAAACGAAGGCAGCTAGAAGTCTCCTTTTGCTGTATCACTGGGTAAGGCAGTGTAACTCATCAGGACCGAATCATTCCTAATCACTGGATGTTTCTCTGAAAGTGATTTGTGCTGTAAGTGCAATAAATATTAAATATTTCAGCCCTTTCTTTAAAATATTGAAACTCCCGCACTACTCTTAGATGAAAAATATATTGTAATCCTACCCCACCCTACCAAGGTATCCCACCACCTTCTAACTCAGAAAATATAAAATAACTTAATGACATTAAGTTGTTAGCCATCTACATATATTTCAGCTCACAATGCTCTCCATAATAAATGATACTGATGTAGCAAAACTGAACCCAATTTATTTTGGTGATGCTTCCTAATTAAAAATATCAGCAAAGAAACCACCTTGGCAATTGTTTCAGATGCAACCTTAACTACAATAAAGCCAGGATGATAATGTTAGCACCTCTTCTCTCCTAAAAACAGGGCTCGTGCAATCAGGCCACCCAAACTCTAAGGAATAAAAGACATACAGATGTGGAGTCTTCAGCTACTAGAATGCTATAGCTCATGTCTTTAGTGGTGAAATGAGCCATCAAACTAGAATATTCATTTTGGATTAGAAGTTTGCCACTAGGCAGATGCCTGTGACCCACTGGTGGCACCCACTTTCAGACAGTGGGGAATGATTAAAAAAAAATCAAGAGCTTTTTTCCATTTCTTCAGATGCAGTTACTTCAGAGGAAGCACCTCAGATGATAGGTAAAAATTTACCTTGATGTCTAGATAAATGCTGTGTGGAAGCGCAGAGACATAAGGTCATATTGTTCAAAGGTACCTCTGTGCCTAAAGTACCATTTTCCAAAAGCCACCTATAGTTTAGAGGACCCCGTATCATTAAAATACATTTTCAGACTGTTTCTTCAGCAAACACAGCCCAACCAAGCACAGGGCACAAAGAAGGTATGACAGAACAGAAGAAAATCCCTGTTAACTCCATTTTAATTGTGAAAATCAGCTGTCTGGAGGAGCTAAGCACAGGACTGGTAAAAAAGCACAAGCCGGTCTTCCCCCACTGCTTTCTCAGAGCAAAGCCAGAGAGACGAGAAGGCAGGCAGCACCACAGCTCTGGCGGAAGAACAACTCTCATCCAGGAAATGAGGCAACTGCAACTGGAGTCCGAGCAGCAGCACGACACCACCCTTTTGGCTTACAGGTATGTCCCTCTTGCCAGACACCAAGTCATTTTCAGTCGGCATCGCTATGGGGATTAAGGGAAGATATTCGCCACCCAGTGCAACAACCCCCGTGTATTTCCTTTGTTGAAAGTCTCATTTATGCACAAGGAAGCTCATCTCATTTATCTGGCACAGTAGCACATTGACTTAGCTATTGTTACAGAAGGTCGGTGCGGGATCCCAGGGCAGGTCTGTGTGTGTAGGCTTTTTTCCAACAAAGGCAACTCCTATTCAGTTTGTTCATTACTCAGGGCTGGGTGATGGACCATTGCCATGGTGCCGTACTTTGCTCTGGCCTCTTCTTACTTACGAGCCTCTACTATAACTGGTCAGTGTCCATCAGCATACTCATTACAACTGTGGTTTCTCATTAATTGATAAATGGTTCAAAAGCCAGTGCTGATTTTCTCTGAATCTCTCATCATCATGACAGCGCATTTAATGAATAGTTTTAATCGAACACATTCAGCCTCAGGTTACACCGCAGACCTTCCACAGCTTTAGGCTTACTTACCACTCCTGCTATATGGTTGCAATTACATGGTGTGTCCCCTACTCCGTGACTGGATAACTGGATAAAAATATTTTAAAAAATTCCAAACCATCCCAAAAACGGAGGGAATACAAACCACTAACCTAAACCACAGCCTTCCAGGAAATATTAATGCTCTTCCAGGCAATATTAATGTTAAAATCAAGGCAACTTTAGTTGCATAACTGTTTCAATGACTGTCTGGCAACTAGCAATCTGAATTTCATTTGTTCCTACAGAATATAGTAAACTGAACTTAGTTCTTTTAACTGCTGAAACACTTCCTGAAAGGGTGGTTATTCCTCCCAGATTTAGTCAGCACTCAGTCTTAAGCCACAAAATTATTTAGACGGTATTGCTTCTCCTTTACCTCCACTCTCTCCATTTCTGTCTCTTCTCTGTAGAGAACATTAAACACTGGAAGTTATACAGATACATTTGCATTTCAAATAACTACACTTACTAACTGGAGGCAAAGAGACTGTATAGTCTCAATAAAAAGAACTGTATTCAAATCGCATCTGTGCACATCACAGAAGTGTGTGAAAAACAAGAAGTCAATGAATCAAGAAATGCCTAATGTTAAACAATTGAAAATGCCCTAATACTCCTTCCTTGGACCTTACTAAATAAGTTTCTGGGAGAAGCAGAGCAGCTGAGGCTTTCTCAGAGACACATGAAATAACATCTCCTTGCTCCAGGAACAGGTCTCCCTCATTTGTTTGTTTTAAAAATCATTAAACAATCCTGAAACTCAACGGCATCCCTCTAGAGACACGTTAAGGGCGATTTTTTTTTTTTTACATATTACAGGCAAATGCTCACCATTTAAAACAAATGTGTGCTTTTTTCCTAAGAAACTCCAAATAAAGTCATACGTTAAGGTCATTCCCTTGCTGCAATTCAGTAAAGGATGCATTCCCAACAGGAGATAGCATAACAGATTTTAACAAATTCAGCAAACTTCAAGGGAGATTCAAAGAATGGCTGCTTCATTCCTGCAAAAGGAACCAATTAAAGACCCAGTGCTAAAAGGAATCTTGAATGAAACAATGTTTGAAGAAGGAAATGAATTTGTTTATGAGACACATTGTTGGCTTTGCTGAGTTTTACCACCAGAGTTTTCCTCCAAGAGGAAATACATTATTAAACAAGAAGGAAGAAAGCCTCTATCAATCCCAGTAAGGCAGCCTAACGTTAATGTCAGCAACAGCATGGTAAGGCTCCTACCAGAGTTTTATTTGGCATTTTTAATTATAAACCCTCTAGAACTGCCAAATTCCAATTTACATCCAAAATCCTTCCGAAAGGTTGAGATTTTGCCTCAAGTCTATTACATATTCTTATCTGGGTTGTTTGTTTTTTTTTTAAACTTGGATTCTTTAGGGTTTGGACTGGCTTTATGTTAGACATTTTACAGACCCTATCATAAGAGGGCCCCAGACCCCACCAAAATATAAATTGTAATTTATTCAGCACAGCAATCTGACCTTTCAATGTACATTTTTGAAAGCTGCATTATCAGATATATCTGCCAAGAAACAGGCCCCAGAAAATAGGTCCTACAAACTGTACACCAGAATCAGATAATTACATTGTATGATAATGAACTAGCACAGTTAAGGAAGCATCAATACTGCCTTAGTGGTTCCTAAAAGTAAAAAAACTGAATTAGTGTGCCATCAGAGCTGTGTTATTATACCCCAGAAACACAGCACGAAGCTTCCAGCACTTCTCTGTTCCTGGCCTCATACTCATTCCAGTAAGACGACCGTGCCCTGCTGCTGCCTCCGTAGCTCCGACCCATTTTCTCCTTCTCCCTGTAGGGGCTATAGAGACTTACCGGACAGCGGGGACTGGAACCAAGTTTTGCTGAGATCAACTCATAGGAGGGGAAAAAAGAATGAGGATAAGAGAAAATAGGGAAAAGTATAAGGAAAATAATATGAGAGTCGGTGGCCAATGTTAATGATTAATTTACTGAGAACGAGGATGCTGAAGTGCTGTTGCTGCATTAAACCCTGCTTATGCCTCCTTACAGACACATAGATGGAGAGCTGCGGAGACTGAAGCCCTTAGGAAAGGGAGATGTTGGAGGCAACTGCAGCAATCCTAGAACCAAAACAGCAGGTGAAATAGTAACTGACCTAGATGTAGTAAAATAGAGGTAGTTTTGCCTTCAGTAACCCTCTCCCTGTTGAAGTTATTGACCATACCAACTTAATTTGCTTCTATCTTCTTATTTTCTCTCTTCTAGTCTTGTTAAGTCAGCATATACTGACATAACTAAATACACAATATTCCTTCAAAGTAGAGTGTACCTTCCAAATTTTACCTGCGGTCTCCTAGAGCACAGCCCTGATGAAAAAAAGATGCAGGGAGTTTCAGAGAAGTCCCACACTCAAACAACTCATCCTCTCATCCTGAAACTCCCCGGTAATTTCCTCTGTCCTTGTTAATTGTTGAAAGGGCTCCTGTGCTAAGCAGAGATCAGAGTCCAGCAAATACACTGGCCTATTCCTCCTTGCAACCTAAATAAACAAAGCAGCTCTTAGCTGCCAGCACATCCAAGTCCTAACCAAGCAGCACCTATAACTATCTCTTCTTTTTTATTTTTTTTCTCTTTCATGAAGAAAAAATAAAAGAAAAAAGGGGAAACCACATTTCCCAACTTCCTCTGAAAGTTTTGAGTCTAACTCAACTCATCTGCAGCAGCCTGCCTTAGCTCAGGGCCCTCGCTGGAAGGACTCAGAACTCCGGGCTGGAGTTGAACTCAAGGCAAACCACACTGCTGTGTGGCCCAGCAGGAGACGGAGCCCCTCATAAAGAGGTACTGAATATATTGAACATATTACACACTCCCTCCCCGAGAAAATCTGCAAACTGCTAATGAGATGCAGAAGCCAGGGATGAGACTGGCCCTTTGATTTCCTTCTGCAGTATGTATGGAAGCTCAGGCAGATCCTTGTCCAAACTTCAGAAATTAAAAATAAACAAACAAACAGAAAACACTAGGATCACAAAAACGTATTCAGAAATAGCACTGCCTGCATTAATAACAAGCAGACTAATAATTAACAACAGCCTGCCATTAACAGCAAAAGCTTCTTTGAGGAATTAGGAGAGAGCATGTACAACAACTCATTGTTCTATGCTGCTCATTAGCGCACACGTGCATGTTGGTATATCTTGATTTTCTGCTATAATGTGCTAGTTTGCTTTTGGTTTGACATCCTTTCACACACATTCAGCTCACTCTCCCCACTCCCCTTTTTTTAATTTTTTTATTTTAAAAATTTCATTGTGCTCCTTTGTGCAGGAAATTCCTGCACTGCACAGTTGCAGGACAGCACAACTGAGTGGAACATTACTTAATTAGAGCCTGATCTCCCATTTGCTTCCCCATCCCTACCTCCCTACCACATCAGACCTGTAGAATGTGAGGTATCTTAGAAAGGTTCTGAGATGTCTCCTTGAATGCACAGAAAGAGGCTCAAGTGGTTTCCCTCTCCTGAAGGCATTCTAAACCACACTGAAAAACCCTCCTAAATTCATCTTTGTTTTCCTTCCAAAAAAACAGTAAGGCATATATTTTTATTACCCTTCCGTTTTTGAGAGCTCATGGTTTGCATTTTCAAGCTTATGAGCTAGAAATGTAACTTTTTCTTCTTGAATGGAAGCTAGGTTTCTAATAGAATCACATGAATTCAGAAGGTGGGACTTTATGAAAATACCCTAAATACCGTGAGGTTTGGGCAAGCTGGCAGCGCTGGGCCCACCCACAACGACGGAGGATCCCTGGGGAGCTGCAGTACAGCTGCCCATCTGCACCAGGCCACACGGCCCACCAGCCCTCCCCAGTTCCAACTCGGTCTCGCTGCCAGGCACTCCCTGGGGCTGGAAGTCTCTCAGATTCTCTTTTAAAAGAGATTCCCGTCTGCGGGAGATCCTCTCAGAGCACGCACTGCTGTTCCACCCTGGGCTCATTTGTCTGGGTTCCTCCCCATGGCCAGAAGAGCGACTGTATTTGTATCATCCCAGTTCTCCCCTTGCACGGCAAAGGCAGGCCCAGGTCCCATCCCATGTACAAATGGTGCCACCTAAAACAGGAGCGAATGGTGTCATTTGGGTTCCCATTCTGTAACCGAATCCTAAAAGAACAGTGGCCACAGTTCACCAGAGGCAAAAGCACAGACGAAGGGTAGGCGGCGCATAGCACAATGTTCTGCCATGCTTGAAGATAAGCTGTGTAGCAATTTACTTTGCCTTTCCAGTGCACAGTCATATTCTCTCTGCCTAAATTTGAACAATCCAAACTGCAGACACAGGGAAGGTAGGCAGAATACTCTTCTGAAGAAGATTACATGGACTAATCAGTTAATAATGATGATCTGTGCAGGGATACGGAAGACCACCAGTGGGATAGAGAATGGGAAGACTGTAAATGCTGGTGTTCACCAAGAAAGAAAAGGAGCATAGCTCTCAGCTCTTCTGAACAGGGGAAGTTCTCCTTATACCTCATGAAGTGCAATGGGACTCCAGTCACCAACATGGAATCCCAGTGTTACCATACTTGCCACCCGGATCCCTCCTGGGAATGCTTAAAGCTTTGTACTCTAACGCGTATCAGAAGAGCAATTATCGTGATATTAAGCTACCCAGGAGACGGATTGCGGGTAGAAAAGAGACTGTATAGTCTACAGATGTATCCTCAGTCTACAGCAAAGGTAAGAATTAATATTCAGAGGATTTGATTCTGTCTTGCAGATGACCTCTGCCATAGCATAATGTAAGCCACTGTTTATGTATCTCTTTTCCTTTCCCTCTAATCTGTTGCCAGCCTAATCGTCTGTCCCTGTCTCTAACGGTGCGTGAGCACAGGATGAAGGCCACTGTAGATTTGCTATTACAACAGGGTTCTAGACTCTGCTATCAAAAAAGTCACAATTTTCTCTCAGAAACAGCACAGAAATTGTTAATGACAGTATAGAGGTGAGTATATTCAACTTCCCCATCATACTTTCCCAATGAATGATAATGTTTGACCTTGACCACATCTCTCACCATAACTTGGACACCAAGAAAATGCAACATGCAAATCTTCAGAAAGCAAAGGAGACTTTTTAATGTTGAAAATACCTCTGACCACCTCATCTTGCCTTCAGAGTATAATGTCTCACAAAGAATCTCTCATGCTGATTAATCTTCTGGAATCACTATTCTTTCAGTACATAAACAAAAATTGAAGATTTGGCTGGGCAAAGTATCATTGTATTTTTTAATTACATAATTTTATGTTTAGCCATTTCTATGCTTATGTTTTACTTAGATTAAAGCAATGTACTTTGATAAGAATAGCTTGAAAACTAAATAATCACAGCAAGGAGGGATGACTGCATGTTTACCTGCTGGTTACATCTCAGCTCAATTATTTGAAATGAACAAAGAAACAACTAATTCTCCAAATCTGCATCTAACTTCAAAATCAGCATTTTAATTCTCCTTCCTTTTACGTCAAAGATTCTTGTCTGCTCAGGACAAGGAGCAATCAGGCAAAATTCGGTATCAGCTTTAGGAAACCTACATGGAATTAGTAGGTCGCA
This sequence comes from Dromas ardeola, assembly GCA_013398915.1. Classification (NCBI taxonomy): domain Eukaryota; kingdom Metazoa; phylum Chordata; class Aves; order Charadriiformes; family Dromadidae; genus Dromas; species Dromas ardeola. The sequence continues at coordinate 63,828 of VYZM01008743.1, read as the reverse complement.
AAAATTTCAATTCCTGGAAATGGCAGAGAGAGAGAAGACGTCTGGTGTGCGAGAGGGCTGGCTGGCAGAGGAATGTCAGAGGCACTGCCATGTTCTAGGATCTAACATCAGCTCTTCCATTCGCTTGTGCCACAGCAAAATCTTAACTAAAACATTATCTTGGCAACATTTCCTAAACTTTGATTGCTTAACTTTGCAGCCGGGACTGGCTTTTAACATTGCCATTCATAGGTCTCAAATATATTCTTTAAATCAGAATATTTGCTGCATCATTAAGGAAGTTTGTGTCTTCCTTACTTTCAAAGCATCTTTCATTTCTGTAGAAAACCACTGAGCTCTAGTCTTTTTAGAGGTCTACAGTATTTGGTAGGAGTAAGAGAGCAGGCATCCAAGGCAAGACCCTGCCTCCCTTAAAAGATTTTTTGTGAAGGTTCATGTTCGGCAGTACCAGAAATCCCAGGTGCTGGGTACGCGGTCGCCTTCCGCGAGACCCTGAGGCTGGAGGGAAGGACAACCAGCAGGTGGAGCTTTAGGGCAATCCAAAACCGCACTTTTTGCCTTTCCTTCCACGCGTCTACTTGAAAAGTTGCTCTCAACTGTATCCCCAGAGCCAGCCACGCAAGGCTTCCTGCCAGAAACGCAGAGCCCTTCGGAAACCAGAAGCCAAACCACCGTAACTATTATTTCTCTAGACACTTTCTCCATAACCCCAATCTGGAAAAACACAACCCCATCCTGGCACCTGCTTTAGCTGCTCTGTGGGACACACGGCAACAGAACTTGCCACAACATCCTCACCAAGGCAATATTGGCTCTGCCAATTTGTGTGCCTCCTTTTCTCAGTTTCAATAGTCATGTAAGTATATGTTCGCTTTAATATATGTACACCCAAAGCAATGAGTCACAGAATCACAGGGTTGGAAGGGACCTCTGGAGATCATCTAGTCCAACCCCCCTGCCAGAGCAGGGTCACCCAGATCAGGTTGCACAGGAACGCGTCCAGGCGGGTTTTGAATGTCTCCAGAGATGGAGACTCCACCACCTCTCTGGGCAGCCTGTGCCAGTGCTCTGCCACCCTCAAAGGAAAGAAGTTCCTCCTCATGTTGAGATGGAACTTCCTATACTCAAGTTTGTGCCCATTACCTCTTGTCCTGTCACTGGGCACCACTGAAAAGAGCCTGGCCCCATCCTCCTGACACCCACCCTTTAAGTATTTGTAAGCATTAATAAGGTCACCCCTCCGCCGTCTTTTTTCCAGACTAAATAGACCCAATTCCCTCAGCCTTTCTTCATAAGAGAGGTGGTGCAAGAGTCATGCAAGTGTAAATTCACTTTAATACATTTACACTCAAAGCAATAATGCAAGTGGTTTTTTCTATATCTTTTCTTTTTTTTGCAAACCATGTCTACAAAACCATTTGTGCTTAGTCTGGAAGTGCAGAGAAGGAATTAGAAGTTAATTGACTAACAACAGGGAAATCCTGTCTTCTACTACCCTTCAGTATTTCCATCTACATTAAATACAAACACAAGTTTATTTAAAGTTGCTCTCACTGTGTAAAGCTTGTCTTTGACTTTTCAAAGAACAGATATAGCTAGAAAATTATTTTTTTCTTCACTCCATTATAGCCTCCCGCTCCAGTACTGCTCCATTTGTGGTTCAGTTCAGGCAGTGGGTGTCTCCAGAAGGAATTTACTGTATCCTACGTTACTGGCCAACGTTTTGGGTTTACCTGCTTTTTTAACACGCACACATACACACACTGCACTCCTAAAACATCAGCTTCTCTGTGTGATGTGGTTGTCACAGTGCAGCTTTCCCTTTTAATCCTTGAGCTGAAATGCAGCCATACATACAGGTACATACATGTGTGTGGACTCACAGACAGTGAGGACTGTGGGTCGTCTATGGTCCTCAGTAACAAATGATTTTTAGATGCACAAATTAACATAGAGATGGCTAATTATAATTTTTTTTCCCCACTTAGAAAACGCGTCCCTTCTGCATGGATGTGGGATTTAATATTCCCTCCACCGCTCTCGGCCAGCACTCCCCAACATTCCTGCTGATTTGGGAACTCGTGGCCACTGTACTTACAGAGCTCAAGTGTCCACAGTGCCTACCACATTTAGGACCTAAAAGTTAACTTGTTTTACCTAGACTTGCTTTTTTGCAGGTCCACCTTCCTTCAATTCAGCTTCTTGCTTCTAACCTTTCAGCTTATCAGCATTGATTTATTTAATATAAAGTAGTGAGGTTACCTTAGATCAATTATACCTTTTTTTCTGTGCAATTTCCAATCCCTAATACATCTGTTACTGCTCAGCCGCAGGGACAAGTTGTCCAGCTGGATCCTAAATTATTTCAATCCTTAATTCAATTGTATTTTTGCCACAGCCCAGCCAATGAGCATAATTCTTTTATGGCTAAGAAGCCTCTTTAGAAATAATCCAATAGCCCATATTAAAATATAGGTCATTGTGAAAACTGCCAAGTGACTTGTCATAACTTTGAAGACAGGCTCTGAGTCTCCTTCGGCATTGCTGATCCTTTCGGTGCTTGGAGGCTTAATTTTAAAACAATCAGCTCAACAAAAACAATTTACTTATAACTGTCCAAACTAGTCAGTGTTAGCTGGGAAGCTAATTTGCTACTTGATGCTGCACTTGGATAAATGCTACAACTGAGGGCAACTGGAGGTTTCCAAGTACTAAATCAGTTCACAACTTGATGGACCTGTTGCTATAGAACTGCAGAGGCTTTGGACAGTAAAAATAAGTAAAACCCATTCAAACTTATATAGGAGGCAACCATGTGAAAACACCTGTAAGATGAATGTGTAAATTTACATAAGGCAAAACATACACAAAAGTTCTTAAAGTTTGAGATGAAATTATTTTTGGCTCTTCAACTAATACTTCAAGTTCAAATGGGACTTGGGTCCTTTTGAATGTTTATATTTTTACAGATTCACTTTGTTTTTAAAAGAAACAAAGAACTGATCTTGTTCAGTGTTTTGGAGGAGACTATTTTCAATTAGGTACTGTTTGGGGTTTTTCTCAAAGAGATGGAATCATAATATCAGAAGCTTCAGGAAATCAGTTGCCTTACAACCACTGGCAGACACAGTGGTCCTTTCTCTTGAGGCACCACCAATGGAAAGCTAATTGCTTCTAGGTAAATAAGATGAATCTGACTTTTTTCTGTGCTTGTGCCTGTTCAGCATCTAGCACAAGAGAACTCCGATTTGGCTATAACTGCAGTGGAAGCCTTGGGCAACAGTAGGGTGAGCTGCTGCTTGCATACCTTCCCTTATTGAAAAGGCAACTTTATTGAGCACAATACACTTGTTTCTGAGTACTCCTAGAAAAGCCAAAAATGACAAACAGGATTTAGCTAAGCGGGGCTTTCATTTCCACATCTCCTCTCCAGATCTCCAAGTACCATTCTCGCTGGCCACAAAGGGAGTTCTGTTTCTATACCAAAGGAAATAACTTGGTACCAAATGTTAGTATTAGGCCTAGTAGAAAGCATCAACAGTGAATAATTTAAACGTTCTTACTGTTTGTTTGGGCTTTAGTGTAATCGGTGAAATCAGCTGTTTTGCCTTTGGAAAAGGAATCAGTCCTATTGTGTCTTCAGATATAGGTGCGTGATGTCTCTTAAAATGAACGAGGCTACATAAAGATTGGCTTTGAGTATGTTCAATAATCAGTGTAGTACACAATCAACTTAAGATCAGAAGCCTGTGTTAAGGTGCCTATTTCTAATTAAGCAAGATATCAGTGCTCATTCTCGGTCTTTTTTTGCAGCCTGCACAATTGGACATATTTCACTTGCTGTACAAGCAGAGATATCAGCAAGACACTGGCACCAAGAGAAAGGGCAGGTCCTCCCGGCAAGCAAGGACAGATTGCTTCTGGTTTTTTGTTTAGTCTTTTCAAGAGGAGGAAAATAATACCCAGCACCTTGCCATCAGCAGTGCAGTAAAAAATCTAATCTTAGGATCATCTGAAAGTCAATGTGTTTTCATCTCATGATATATTTTGGGTCATCTCTCAGTCTAGCTTTGGACATTGAGCAAGGTGTCTTGTTCAGAGTCTGTAGACAACAGAAATTATGAAGTATCTTCCAAAAGCCTTGGTTTAGGGAGATGCATATAATCCTATGACCACATGGAGTTCCCAAGTTAAAATCCTTTTCACGAATTCTACCCGTAGACATATAGGCACAGAAGGCTGCTACATGCAAAACGAGTTTCCCAAAGGAAGCCAGATTAATCTGGTACGTATTCTGATAACTCCCTTTTACAAAAGCAAGAGAAATGTGGTAGATATTAATCTATCACAACTTCACAAAAGCAGCTGCTACAATGACACTTGTAATTGTTAGTCTGAGCAGAAAAGATGAAGATAAATAGAATTGTTAAGACAGAAAAGGAACTGACTAAAGAGAATATAATACTATGTTGTGCTATAAGGATAATTACAGGCTTGGAGTAAGATTACCCATCCTGAAAGATCTGTTATTGGGAATGAGCTTATTAAATATTTGCATTAATATTAGGCACCCAAAAGTTTGTGTTTGCTAATGAAATTTGGAGATGATGAAGTTGGCAGGCAATATTAAATCAGTGAAGAACGGGACTCACACAGGAAAAAAGCAATCCTACAGTAACAGAAATGGGATGGAAATGAACAGAATAAAATGTTAAACCTGGCGTTTAAGGATTAGAGAAATGACAGAGAAGAATGACTTGGGTGTTTATAACCTGTCTGTGGACAAACGTTTAATATAGGCATGAAAAAGGCAAGTGAGACCCCCTTCTCATTAAAGTCTTGGCTGATAATCCTGGGAATTATTACTGTTTTACTAAATGCTGGTAAGACTTCATCTGAAATCTAGGCCATTTTTGCTTATAAAAGGTTTATTCCAAATAGAAAAGAGAAAGATTACATGGGGACACAAAATGGTGAGCCCAGAGGATGGACTCCAGTGGGCCCAAGCGTTCTGGTTCTCTTACCGTTCAAAGTAAGGACTAGGTCAGTGTGTGCCCTTGCTCCTTTCTGGACCCTGCACAGCCAAGATGAAGGGAGGAGGATGGCGTGCACCTCATGCACAGTCAGACTGAAATTGGGAGTGCCCCCAGTTTCACCCCACCTATAAGCAGCTTTGCAAATTGCTCTCATACAACTATCTCTGAGATAGAATAAACCTGATGCTAAAGCAGCAGCAAGAGCTAGCGATTCAAAACAGGTAGCGAGAAAGAACATTGTTGAAGTTGCAACTTAACTACTTCCGGTGTGAAATGTTCCAAAGCAGATTGATAATCTTTAAAAGATAGTAAGTGCTCGTAAGCTGAGAGAGGCCAAAGTGAAGTGAAGAGGGTGTGCCTATAGAGAGGGGACAGTGGTGAAACTGTGAGGAGTAAACCCCCTAGACTTCAACATCAGCCTCTACACACACACACACACACACATATTCTATATGTGATAAAATGATAAAGATGCCATGGGGTAGCTTGCTTCGGTGACACTGATGGCTCCCTTGAAGAAGGTCACCTGATGCCAGGGGTAGCAGATCCCAGGTAGAATGAGCTTGGGAGGCGTGTATTTGTGACAATCTCAATCAACTTGATAAGGAAGGTACAAGTGCTACTATCATAAGAAACAGGGAGAGGTCCTGTCTTCCCCTAGAACTTGGCATTCTTGCATAAACGGAATACCAAAACATTGTGGAGAGCTTTTGTAATATTTATTTTCAGTCTGAAGACAGTTTGTAGCATGACAGACACTGACTGTCAAAATGCAGGGTTGGACCAACCCAAATGGGCCCTCTCAGTGAAAGAGATGCATTTCTTTGGCTCTAGGGAAGAGATGCTATGACAACAGCCTGCTAACAATACAACACAAAGCTTTTAAATACCAAGTAAACACTATGTTTGGAATGGCAATATGATTTTAGAGATACTATGAAGCAAACCTGCCCAACCCACAGTTCAAGAAGCTGGAGCTGATATATATCTATACTGTCATCAAAAGGCGTCTGATACAGTCTACAGCATGGTATCCTTCACCTGCTAACCTAGAAAGATGGACACCCCAGACACTGCCATCTTCCTGTCACTGTGAAATCGTTTTAACATTGATTCAGTCAGAAGGCTGTTGTCTACTTTGTTCCCAATTCCTGCAGCAACTGGCTATTCCCTGAGTTTCTTCTGTCACAGAATAACCAAACCTAACTTCATTCAGCTTATGCACTTCATTTGAAAAATGTTTAGTCTTTCAGTGCCGGTGAGCCCCAAGGCCAGAATGAGCTCAGAGTTGCTGTAGATGTACCAGGACATGAAATTAAATAGTCGGTGTATATATCCCCTGCCCCTTTTTACTCTTCTCATTATACCTTGGATTATAATAAAAAAGCGGTGTCCTGGGTCTTCAAGTCCAAATCACAGCTCTCACAAGCAATGTCATTATACAATCCTGCGCATAAAACAATATCCTAAAACCCAGGTCTTCAGTTCCCACTGTATTCACTGCTTTGATAGTTAGAACTCTTCTTCTCGTTTTCCAAATAAATTTATCATTAATCTTCTTTCCTTTGGTTTAAGTGGTGGTGGTGGGGTTCTTGGTGACATTCACCTCAATTTATTTATGAAGCAATGATATCCCCCCTGCTCAGTCACTGTTTTGTTTGGCTCAATTGCCTAGCTCTTTCATCATGCGTATCAGACATTACATGAAGCAAGACTCTTTCAGATGCACCAACTGTAAAGAGTAGTTCCAACGTATTTGAACACTGTTTGATACAGCCCTTCTCAAAAGCTGGTCCCCAAGAAGGACAGTAGCCAGCTCCTGCAGTTCTCTAACACCAGTGGCAGAGGGCCGTGCTGCCGAAGGTGGAGAATTCAAAGCCTGCTGCCAAGAAGCACAGTGAGCCTTGACACCAGCTGCAAACGCAGAGCTGGAAGCACACACTAAATTGTTGTTCATTGGGGTGTTTTTTTCTTCATAGACACTAATGTATGAGAGTGACAACTCCAGTTTACTGTTACAGCATACAGTATATTCTCCTATATGTTGCAAAGAGAATGACAGACAAGAATTTGAATAATTGATGACTAACCTAGCAATACCTGACTATTTTCTAAAGTAAATTATAGCCTATTTCCCGGTCAACAGTGGAATATCGCTAACAGCCTGCCATCTTGCCTGGCTCCATTGAGGTTTCTAAACACAATATTCCCTTTTCTGACTTCAACTCTACCCGCTGTCAGGCCCTATTAGGCATAACAAGATCCAGACAGATTCAAGATTAAGCAACTTTTTTATAAAATCCAATTGAGGACTTTCTTACCTTGAGGGTGCAGCAGATATTACATTAACCAGATTGTGCACACTTTCCATGCAAGAACTAAAGACATATATATATATATATGCAGAGTGACTTAATTCTCTTAGGAAATAAGCGGGGGCTTTCTAGATTCCTCCCACCATAGACATCATGATCAAGCTCAGCTAATTGAGACCTTGTGGGGGAAAGGGTGTTCCTTAGCAAGGCCTTATTTTTCCAAAAGCAATATGTGAGTGCTGTTGTCTAGCGTAGGAAGTCTGTGCAGATTATTAAGGCAGTAACAGTCACGTGGAGAGAGGGGAACCAGGTTTAAAAAGCTCCTTACTGGCTGGGCTACCGCTTCAGCTCCCAGAGAGACTGCAGTCCCAGAGTGGTGGAACCAAGAAGAAAGAATCCACCTTCAGTCATCTTCCCCCTCCCCATAGGTACCAGGGAATGGGACAGAGACATCCCCAGTGCTACCTGGTGAGTCTGTCAGCAAGATGGTTTCAGGGCTCTGCAGCTGGGAGCAGAGGCTCTCCTTACGCCCAGAGCAGGGCTTGTCCTTCATTTGCTGTGGGAGAAGGGGCATGCAGGCTCACCGAAACGCAGGGGAGTGGGGGCATATTTGGGGGCACTGCATATAACATGGGTGTGTATTTGATGCATTTGGTGGCAGTGACTGATGGATGATGATCTGAGGAGTAGGCAGCAGTGTAGCTGCGCATGAGTGTAAAAACGTGGGTTGTACTGCATGGGCAAACAGCACGTGTTTACAGGGTACTATGTAATGACTGTGCACAGGGGAAGTACTTGCGGCACGTATGGTATAAAGTATCAAAAAGAATAGAGAAAATGGTTTTATGTGGTGTATTCAGAGAAGATGAGGGCAGGAAACCAGGGCATAACAGAAAGAGAACATATGAGCTGCATGTCCTAAGTATGCAATTGCTATGAAACAGTATAGCCACTGCTCAAATACTTCACCCAGATGAGGGCTTTAGGATCCAAGTCACAGTTTGGATCTTGGAGCTTGAAGCAAGAGCTTTTTGCGAAGTCCGAAAATCTGCAAGTTGTCAATAGCTGTCTTACTAGCATCTTTGTAGTCTGTGGCCTAAAGAGAGGAGGGGATGATGCCCATATGCAAGCTTTAACTCTGAGCTGGGATTCTTTTTCACATTCCAAGTTTGCAGAGGAACCTGGTATTGCTTGTGAACTGACTCGCACCTCTTCGTATGTTGCAATTACAATACTGTATTATCAGTCCTAGCAGAGTGAATAAGAATGGTAGGCTGCAATACCACTGAGAATCCTCTGCGATCTGACCTATTCTCATTGATGCCAGGCAGACGGGAAGCTATTTAACACTGGGGGGGGGGGCAGGGGGACAGGACAGTTTCTGCCTTTCGTGCTCAAATTTTATTCCCTAAACAGACACTGAACATACAGTTACGGCTCACAGCTGTAACAGGAAGAGCCCCTGAATACCCCTTTCTTGCAGCGGTGTTTAGCCAACTTCTGGCACCAATCACTGTTGTTCTGCCAGCTAAACCTTTGCTCGTTTTACACCTAAAAGAGCCAGTTCCCATTTGGAACAGCAGTAAATAGTTAATGTCCTGCAAATACTTCAACCTGACAACTGAATCCTAACAGCCCCATGCTTTCTAGGAAAGAAAAAGCCGGGCATCCATCAATCCTGGCATGGGAGTATTAGCAGTGTCCAGCTCTGCCATTCAACCTGCACCCCACCAGGTTCTGATGTCAAAAGCCATGTTTAACTAAAGCCACGCTACAAACAGGGGGAAAGCTCGGCCGGGAGAGAGGGGAAGTGGGCAATCCAAATTAGCTCTACCTGTTGCCGGCTAACGGCATTTGAAGCTTGCTTGACCGGGGATGCGTATTTTGCCTGGCGGGCAGGAGCGGCTCCCGGCACCCCGTAGCCTGCGGCAGGACAAGCCCTAAGTGTCGAACTTTGAGGTGAAACCGCCGCTGGTGGACGAGGGGCAGCGCGGGGCTGCGGCCGGCTCCCGGGGCGGGTCGGGAGGCTGCAGCTGGCTCTCCGCCGGCGTCCCCCAGGTGCGCCGGCGGCTCGGCAGGCT
>VYZM01008743.1:2604-53776 GCA_013398915.1 Dromas ardeola | reverse complement strand
GCCCCCCGGCACGGCGCGTCCCGCCGAGCCCCGGGCCCCCGCAGCGCACGGGTCGCCGCTCCCGTCCTTCGGGGTAAGGGCTGCTCGCACACCCCTCCGAGTTGAACTTAAGTTAGGAGCACAGGCGTATCTGCCTTCTGCTGCCACTTCAGCCTGCTTGACACTTTTTTTCGTTCGTAATAAATAGCAGCAAGAGGGGGAAAAAAAACCCAACCAAACAAAAACACTTGAGCAGAAACACGGCATCTAGAAAAGTTACCGCCGGAGCACTGAAAGGTTTCTTGGGGACAGTTTTAACGTGGGGTCAGGATTTCTGCCCTCCCTTCTGCAGTTTGGGGGTTCTCCCCCCCTCCAAAGTAGGTAGGAGACTTGTCACAAACAAAACCTCACCCCCTGCACAGTTTGGCAATGACAGCAACAACGAAAAAAAATTACACACAATAACTACAGTTAGCTCAGATTGTCTGGCACATCTTCAGTAAGATCTTAACTCCATCATCCCCTTTCATCTCCCTGAAATACGCTGTGCTGTCAGTGATGACTCCACGCGGTGATGGAGTAACACCATCTGCAAGCCGGGCAGGTGCCTGGGGTGCTTTCAAATCACCCACCGGGAGAACAGACCCAGCCTAGCAGATGGAGGACTGCTTGTGTGAATGGTGAACGATACAGAGAACCACCGCTAGATAGAAAGCGTGTTCTGTAAGATAGTTATGTATGTCTTGGTAGCGTGGTTGCCTGGTGATAAAGGCTAATGGTTCACACTTGTAGCGTAAAATACTTGCTTCCTGTGAAAAGATGAATGCAGGATGGGAAAATCCCTATCAATTTACATGGAATTACACCCGTCCTTAGAACTTAATAGGATACTGGAAAGGGCTGGTACTGAAACACTTGGTCTGGTTTAGTACCTCCAAAACTTCTGAGGGGAGTCAGAATATCTCTCTGCTCACCACCCAGACATGCTGAAGAAAGTAGTTAGTACTGAAAAATAACCTCCATCCTTATTTCATTATGTCCAGAAATAATTCTAGCAATTCACACTACAGTAGCACAATGCATCATGTACTCAGCAGGCTTCCACGGTGTCCAGTGCAGGTGTAGCATCAGAATCATGCGTGCCACTCAGCACATGTGCACCATTGCCAGATCTCTGGGTTATCTGGCAATTTTTAGGGAAAGAGTTGTATTCCCCCTGTCTCACATTGCACAAGGTGACACCTAGAGTGTTTGAACTCATTTCTATCGTATTTGGGTCACTTAATTTCCTAACCTGCTTCCTTTATAATTTGCTGCTAGCTCAGGCATAGAAGGTAACTGTCTGCAGCTCTCTTGCATTTTGTTTAGTCTCCATGTATTATCTTATGTCAGTTCAGCAAACCTGGGTCTTCATCAGCATCTTTTAATTCAAGTACTTCCAAATTGCCGTGGAGAGACAGCTAACTACTTCACAGCTACAAGAGGCACCTTTCAGTGAAAAGTTTGCACCAATTCTTCCATACCATCACAGTGGAGTCAGAGCTTTACAAGCAAAGGTAGAGAGGCCCTGTGCTATCGAAGTCTGTAGAATGACTCAGAACTGCGTACTGATACAGAGATTACAAACACTCGTTTACTCTGCTCTTCAATAGCAAACAAACTGCAGTATGAAGCATCTCAAATCAACACCTCGGATGTCATTCCTGAACACATACATAATATCACAACATCCTTTACTGGCACTTAACAGACTTACTTTACCATAAAATGAAAGACACGATAATCCCGATGGTCAAAGACCATCAACAATGGGCTTTTCCTAAGGAGGTGTTCTCATGGAGGACATCAGCCAGCTGAGCTGGACGAAGATGCATCAGCTGTGGCTAATAGGGGGACAAACTAATTTTTACAACTTGATTGCGTTTGGCTTAAGGACGTTTAATCCTACCTAGATATTAAGATTATTTTTCTTTTTCTATGCTGTTTGATAGAGTGTGGCCATCAGCTTATCAGTCATGACAGAATTTCCAGGATAGAGCCTGCGCTGAGAAGCGGGGAATGGAAATACAGCCAGGGACTGGTTAACAGCTCTCTTCCTTCTCAACAATTGTCCCTATGTTATCTTAAAAAATTTCCATCCATTGCCTCCCATGTTGGACATACACGTGTATCAGTTTCGGTTAGTAGAAACTCCTGTAAGAGATTCAGGCTCTAAAGTACTTGACTGAGTTTCAAGCCAGGTCAGTCCCTTCTCTCTGTCAAACTGGGTTTGGGAGCTTGTTTGCTCTACGGGTACATTTTCCTACAAGAGCAAAGAACATGAGGCAACAGGCAGAGCTATAGAATATTGTTAGATTTGCTGCTATCTTTCCAGTTCTAAATCGCAGATATTCTTAAAGATCTCTCCCCCTGTCTGTCGTCCCCCCCACCCCCGGCTGCTGCAGGAGGGAACCTTTTTAGCACTACAGCACAAAAGAATAATCCAATGGGTTTCATGTAAGTGCTGGCTTATGTATCTCCATACAGAAGATGTAATAAAAATAAAGTACTAATATATATGGAGAAAATTTCATTTCATTATCTCAGTAGTTTTGCTGGACTGCTGAGCAAACTGAAGAGAAAATCAGGCGGCATTTCTATACCTGTATAGCATGCTCAAACTTGCTCTTTAAAAAAGTTTTACAAGAAGCTCATAATAGAGTTATAGCTTGCTTTTTGATATTTATAAGGAACTACTAGATAAAGGAAAAAAACTGAAATAGATAAAACTTGCATTGGATGGCATGTATAAACTAAATCAGTGGAGGGGCAAAAGTTTCCTTTCTTTCTCCCTCATTTTCTCTTTATTCTAAAAGCCTCAGCAATTCTCAGCCTCAGCAATTTACCTAGAGCTGACTTTAGACAAATAGTCAAATGTAGGTTACGAACTTGTATATCTTCAACAGACTAATACAAAATAGGCAGTAATGCCATAAGTACTGAGCCACTAAGGTATTTTAACGCTTGTTTTCAGCATAGCTTGTGCTATCTAGCAAAAAGAAATTCTGTTATCCTTCCAAAATCTACACCCACAAAGGTTCTACAAATGCTCTTAGATGTTGAACAACAGTGTCAAGGACATGGTGGTAGAAAATGGCAACCCCCTTTACATCTGAAAAAAGTGATGTGGGTGATGTGTACTGTTATGTTCCTTAGACTGACTATGATTAATTTAAGATGCCAGCAGACACACTAAGGGCCTTTCCATGCTTGTAAAAATAGGTGGTTCTCAATAAAGCGTGAGAACTTACAGGAACTCAGAGGGAAAGTATAAATACACACTGTATTCCCTCATTCACAGTTGAATTTTACAAGGACATGGATGCATATACACCCCCTCCTTATTACTAGCCAAATCCTCGAGTTTCTTTCTTTGATAAACTCCAGGAAAAATTTCCTGATTAAAAACTAAAGATACAGGCTTTTGGGTTAGATCTTGAAGTTCCACACATACAAAACTCCAATAGTTTACTTCAGTGAGTTTTACTTATGCGAGGCATACACCACCCAGTGGTAGTTATATAGACTTTTTTATGTTAGGTAACTTCAGAGACAGTACTGGTAGCGTTAACTAAAAACCCCTATTTGTATTTTAACAAGCTCCCAGTAACAAAAAGCTAGAGAGTAAGAAGCATCCAGCAGCACTAAAATGCTGAATGAATAGCCAGAAACATCTGTGTTTTGGGAGTAGCCTGCTGAGAGACCCCAATGGGACTTCTGCACAAAGATAGATGGCAGAATGTAACCCTTCCGTGAACAACTGTGATTTTTGGAAACATTCTTCTGCTATAAAAAAAAAAAATAATCCCCAATCTCTAGTAAGATCTAAAAACCTAGAGCATTTATTTTTTGTATCAGTTACCTACTTCCACAGGACTTGCCTGCCTTACAAGGGCAAAGACAGATCCAGTGGCTGTGTGATAATATGAAACGGGCCACAGAAAACTTTGAGGCCAGTTTAGTATGAGCAGTTTGGATGAGATCTTGCCCTCACTGACTTCTTGGAAGCAGGATATGCCCACTATGTGCTCTAAACTACTTTATAAGATGACAGGGAGGCTCTGTACAGATGGTAAAATTCTGCAAGCTCTCATCAAGCAGATAAGGCAACACTCCAGAAGGGGGAATTCTCAAACATCGCCTTGTCGGATTGGCTGATCAATAAACACCACAACTTACAGGTATTTGACTGCTGCTCACAGCACAAAGGAAAAGCACTGTTTGCAGCAAATCAAATACTTTTTGTGCAGTCCATTGGTGAGAGGTTCAATGAGCGGGGTATGTCACTGGAGAAATCATCAACTGCGGTCATTTCTACCAGCTATTCTCACAAGTGCTATATCCTCATTATAACTCATTTCTGGCAAAAGCCCATTTTTTCTATTTTTAAAAAGAGACTCCCTAGCTGTATGACTCTGTAAGTGGTCAGCACCGATGTACTCAAAACAAGTCTTTATAACACATCCAACCTTTTAAGTGCTCCCCAGTTCTGTAAGAGGCTACACAAAATTAAAGAATAAGAGTATTAAAATTAGACTCTCATCAACTTACGGAAAGATTTACCCTGATATTTGGATTACATCTAAAATTTTACTGATGCCAAACGAAGTTGAGTAATGCCTAGTATGATTAACTGATGTGCTCACAGTGGGGGAGGATGATGCTCAGTCCTAGTTAACAAAGCTATTGTAGTTTTTGTACAATATACTTTTAATGTTAATGTTCATTTTTGTTCCGTTTTCCTGCATAGTCATAGGCAAAATTAGTATTTCCCATTGAACTTTGTGGAAAAAGAATTTACCAACATAAAGTACTTTTTTTGTGAGCCAAAGTATTTGCAAGGTCAGTCATGTTCAGGCTACTCATTAGGAAGCATGTAATTGTCGGATTAGTCACTGGAGACTTACTGTATCATAAGAATCAGATTAAGCTTTTCATGAATTTACGAATAGCTGCAGATAAATATTTTAACAGTTCTCTACCTATCATAATATACACTTTTAACCTCCTCTGAAGCATTATTTTTTAAAGTGTTTTTAGACCACAGTATTTCTAGAAGAAATTGTTTGCTTCAAAGAACAGTGTGCCAGCGATCAATACACTTTAGAACAGAAGTATCTTAACAATTTATCCTAACGCTTCCTTTCCTATTCATACTTCCATAAACTGTAACACAGGACTAAGCAATCCACAGCACAGGTACCAAAGACAGCACACAACCAAATCCGAATATCCCCAGGCAGGGCCAGCCCAAAGGCAGGAGCAAGAGCTGTCACACACAGAGAATGACACCTGTGAAAGTATCCCCTGCCACAGAGCTGTGAGCCTGGCTGCGCACCGCTTCCCCGAAAGCACGCTGTGATGCTGACCAGCAGCACCTTGCCTTTCTACTAGGCTCTGCCGCTTGCGTTTTGCCAAGTGCCTGACAGCAAATTTCATCACTATTTTGAGAAATAATATAATCTGGCACTTTACACTTCAAAGGTGGATGACCGTTGCCTTGTAATATCAGGGTTTACATTCCAAAATAGCATTGATAATGATAAGAATAAATCAACTTTGAAGTAATGTCACTGTAATGCCTACGCCAAGAGTTTGACTCATCATTCAATCACAGCTTAGATGCAAATCTAGTGATTTTGGTTTCCTAATAAGGGGTTTTCAATTCCCGTTCGCACATCGAATCAGTGACCTCCAATAGGTTGTCCTGATCCCCACACTGTGGGCAGGAGCTTTGAGCTTCTGGACATTGTGTGACACTGGGGACAACGTTCAGATGCGTTGTGTGACAGTACCTCCTTCCCCAGAGCTGGATTCAGTGGCCAGCTCACAGTTGCTTTTTTCCCTTTCCCACATGACTTCATCACTTCCCTGTCCTTTCCTTGATCAGCCAGTAATCATCCACAGAGCAGAGATTCACCTAGGCTCACCAGTTTGTAGCTCACATGCCAGTTTCCAGCTGCTTCTCTGAAATTCCCTTTCCTCCTCTACATGTCTCGTTGGCTCTGCAAAATAAATCTTCAGAACTGTAATGTCTGCAGGGTTATAAGCTACTATGTCATACACCTACTGCATGTGAAGCATTATGAATAGTTGATAAGGAAGAACTGAATCTTTCTCACCCAAATCTTTCATCAGTTCTAAAATTCTCGTTTCTGACTCTGGCGTAAGGTACCATGAAATGGTGTGTAAGTGGTACAGTGTATGGACTCTCAGCTAAATACCTGCCTGAGTGGAGGTATTTGTCCCTGTCTTATCTGTCCCTGAACAATTCTAGCAACACATAGATTGACAATTTTACAAAGGTTTGACAGATACACAGACATAGAAAGGTTCTAGACAAGGTTCATAGTATTCAGTTTCACATTATACCTTAAGAGGACCATCCTGTGATTAATGCAGGGCAAGCATTCAGAACTGATCTAAGGGGTGCTCCAGTCAATCACCAAAACTGGTTTTCCGCTTTTGCTCCTCCACATTACCAAGACAATAAAAAAGGTGGTGTGAACCAAATGAGCTGTTCTGACAAAAGCAAAGATACCTCTTTCTAAGCACACTGAATGAACACATTTTGATTACCGTTCAGAAGAACTTTATTCTAAAGAAAGAGGCAGAAAAGACACCAAGCAGTAAACTTAGTTCCGTTGTTTGGAAATTTAAACTCTCTGCTGAAGGTCTCCCCCCAGCCCCGACTTCATTCCTGTATGCTCTTCTCAATTCATTCAAGAAACGAAAGTACTGAAGTATCCCTAAGAAAGCCATTCCAACAGGATATATATCCCTCCTAGACAAGTAAATTCCGAAAGTCGCATTAGGAAGCCTTCTATGTTCATATAAGCACCTGTTAAGACAGATACAGGAGTTTCTTACAGTTTGTCTAGAGATCTCAGGTTTTGGATACTCATTCAAGCTGAAGTAGCAGGCTCCCAAGCTTCATCTATTTCTAGTCTGTTTTCTCACTAACATCTTTTTAAGTTCTTTATTAAATTCACTGGGAGCAATGGAAAATAGAAAGGCCGTATTAGGAGTGTAGCCAACAGCCCTTTTTTACTGAAGAAACCAAAATATCTCTAAGGAGGCTGAGACATGGTCTACATGGTTTTGGGGCAGAATTTCTCTTTCATTCTTTGGCAAAATATCACAAACCTGTCTGTCAGTTCAGTGAATATGTGAATACAGCTCCAGCGGTCTTAAACATGTTATTTCAAGACAGATACTTTCCTCCCCATACTTACACTGATACAAAACAGAACACTAATACAACTACTTACACATGAGATCAGAGGGAACATACAGCTTTAGTGAGTGTTTAGATATGCTGTGAGGGAAATGATGATTAAAACCAGTCCACAAATTACTCAACCTCTTGCTGTGAATTATAAAAGGAAACAAATGGTTTAAAGAATTTTGAGCAGTTCTGAGGAGCAACATCAAATAGAGCATGCCTTCATTTTTGCTATGTCTAATGGGAAGCGCTTCAGCAACTCTCAGTTCTAAAGCCTTTGTCCCAGGTTAACCAATTGATTAAATAGTCAAGATCCATGCTGGCTCTCTAATATCAGTTTGCACTGTAAACTCCATAGCATTTACATACATTGTAATTATTTGATTATGTTGTACCTAACTGCTCTCAGCACTATTACAAAATAATAAACCATAACCAAATCAATTCTATACTTAGAGATATATTTATATTAAAATATTGTAATTTAGGAGGTAGGAGACAAATTCAAATGAAGTGCCTTTGTAATACAGTTCTAGATCTTTCAGTACCACTTTGCTGTTAGTACTTTCCATTCTCTCTGTATATATCCTTCGTATAGAATATAAAAAAACATGATAATGGATTTGGGGGGAATCTTGCAACTGGCTCTTGACTTGAAATGTGACAATGAGAAATTATTATTATTATTAAAGTTGAAATAAGTTCTATTCAGGACAACTCCACTGCCCCAATCCAGTTTCAATGAAAAGTACATAAAGATTCCAGGAATATCACACTGATTATAAACCTTCAGTTTCCCTTCCTCAGGGCATCTCGAGACAAAGGATTCATGTAGCCTATTACCCATGTCTTGACAGCCTGTAATTCCTTCCTCCAACTACAACTCCTTAATCTTCCCCTTTCCTTCTCCCTGCCTCCAAGTTAAGTCTTGAACCTTTCATGGCAAGATTTCATCCTAATCGTGTAGATCTTACGCACTGGTGCCAGGTCAGAATAATTTCAAATGAAAGGCTTTATTGACACTCCAGACTTCACTTCCTAAAGTTGGATAGCCGAGTCCTTCAGGAAATCAGCACCAAAAATGCCTAGACCCCCAGTAATGCTGAATAATCCCTGTTCTCATGGAAATTCTGGAGAGATAACTGTAGTGTAATTCAGCATCTTAACTTCTGTATAGATTCATCATACTTAATTTTAGCCATACGGATTTTGAAATCTTTAATCCATAAAGAAGGGGGAAGGAGGTAGGGGAAGTGGAAGGGAAAGAGTTGAGTTCCTTGCCTTATGACATATTATGCTTCACAAAGACGATAGGGAAGAACCTCTAAACTACTTGTCAAGGCTATCCTTTGTTTTATTTTCACTCTTCCTCCTCCTTTCCCCTATTCTCTATTTAAACAAGTTTTGCAATCTGTCTCCTGAAGCATGACAAAGGTGACAGCACAGAACTTCACTTTGAGAACTAGGGTCTACCATTCAGAAACAGAAACTGTCAGCAGGGAGGTCTGGCTACGTAAGCCACATTCTTCTTTACACTCATATTCATCCAAAGCACACTACCAACTCTCCAGTGCACGGAATTTCGTGATAACATATTACTGAACAAAACTCGGACAGGATTGGGCAAGCAGTTGTCTTTTGCCAGTCCATAAATGTTTTTTATGACTAGCGTTCTGATTGCTGGTATGCAGTAAGACAAGCTGCCCTTATTATACAATAAGCCTTTTTATAGAAGATGGTAATTTTTCCAGTGCTCCTACTCTTTAAAGCTTTATGAGCACAACCACTCACTTCCAAAAGCGCAAGTGTTTGCAGAAGCTGTGCTCTCAATGTAGGTGTTAAGTGGTTGCTATTGCTTGGCTGTTACTATTGTTGAAGAATATACACTAATTTAAGTGTCCAAATCAGGATCCAACGCTCCCAGACCGGTGGTATTAGACTACACAAATATAAAGCCTTTCTTGGACTGCTTTAGTATAAACTGCTTGCCTAGAACAAACCCAACACCAGAAGAACAGTACTGGTTTGATCCCGCCCCACTGAAGTACACAGGATTTGTGATTTCAACAGCAGAAGAATATTATTCCTTTACAGTCTTTATTTCAGAGCTGAAAAAAAATATTGCATGATTTCCAAGCACTGCAATTAGTGACAGAGTGAGTTAAAAGCTATGTCTTGCTGTAGCACTCTTGTTAGTTTGAGAAACAGCTTTTGCGGGATTGATGTACAGGAAGGAGTGCGGCCGGGTAATTGCACCGCATTCGTCTTTACTGAAGTCCGCAGAACTGTGGGAAGCCGCTGATTTTCTGGCCCATGGGCTGCATGGAAGAATAAACCCTATCTGATTGCCTCACTGACCATACAAACAAGCTGTTACCATGGGCCTAGCGTACGTACTGAAAAAAGCAGCCAAGTATTGTGTATCTTATTTTTTGCTAGCTATTTATAATTCATTCTGCACCTTCTGAACTATGCGTACTGAACAGCACTCTTCACTGATTTAACTTTTATTTCCTTTTCTCTCTTTTTCTCTTCTGTAATCAAACACCTCTTGCAACGTCTATCCTGAAGCATGCCAAAGGTGACAACACATTACTTGCCCTTAAGATCCGTATCTCAAGGAAAAGTATGATACTGATTCCAGCCAAATTCCAGTTTAATAAAAAAAGAGGGAGAGGCTGGACTTTTTCTGACGCACCACTCTACAGAGTAGAATAACAGAAAACTTTTTTCAGACCACAAGGTGGAGCAGTGGATCCTTATAGATCTTATTAGATCCTAACCTGATAATTAATGTAACAGCAACGTACGGAGTTTCTAGGAAAAAACAAAAAAATTACTGGAGGACCCAACAGGGTGGCTCATGAGTTTCAAATACAGAGCTGACCAGAAATAGCTTAGGATTGTTCCTAAGCAGACCCTTCTTGGATTTCCTGATTCATTTCATTTATTAGGACATTATAGGAGTGGCAGCTTTTATTGATGCCTAATTCACATCAAGGAGCTCGCTTGTCAGCACGGCCACAATGACAGCAAGGAGACAATCCATTGATAACAATATGTTACTCCCTGAACACACCATTTTTTAAATGAGTGCAACATTAAAATGGAGATACAGCCTCTTCCCCCGCAACGAATGATACAGGAGGAAAGAATTTCTCAATTACTAAGTTTAGGAGGTTGTTCTCTGCAGTGTCCTCAAAAGATTTACCTTTGGAAAACAAAAAAGCTCCACACCGACTTTCACTATCATTCTACAATACAGAATGTTAATTCTGTATTGTAGAACTATGAAGAATGCTTCTTCAATGTCAATGTAACCCACTTCCCAGCAGGTCTTAGCACCTTGCCTTCCTGGCAGAAACATCATTATTTCAAAACACCGGTAACAGAAAGCTAAGAGTTTCAGTGACAAAGAACAATTAAGTACATTGGACTGACTACGGCATTAGAAAATTCAAGGCCAAGTGTTATCAAAACATGAAGTTCACAGCTTAGAAGTTACTCAAAACTCCTTGCTACATGAGTTGGCGTCCAGCACTGTATCTGTCTACTGATGTCCAGTGAGACTGATGCCAGAAGAAAGCGCAAAAACTCGTGCCCCCAACTGAGGGGTGATTATAGCTGTACATAGGCATCTTATTTATAAGATTTATCACAAAACTAAGGAAAAGCTTGTGCTGTGCAGTGCTTTTGTCTCCTCTCTAAAGAGAAATGCAGATGTGTCAATGAGATCATGAGGCAGGTGTTGGTGAGACCGGAGACACTCCAGGATGTTGTTTTAGGGAAGAGTTTGATCATTTGCTCTTTTTCTGCAGTTTGTTTCTCATTTATGTATGGCTCTACAGCCTTAGTTAAAATCAATAGATTCATAAACCACAAGGGAGAAATCCTGACCCAGCTGAAGTCAATGGGTGGTTTTTTTCCATTGACGTCACCAGAGCCAGGATTTCAACCCAAATAACAGACGTCTCTCACTTAAGGACTCCTAAGTAGACAGACTTTCCAGACGAAGAATTATGTGAGAAGAAAAACAGAGTTAAGTAATAAAAAACTATTCAGACTAAACTGATACAGAAGACTTCCACTGATCTTCACTCAGTGCAATAACTCAGTACTTCACCTAATAAGCAAAATGTCAGGACTTACACAGATGATGGTCATTATTACACAAAATGAATTTACTCTGTGAGAGTTAGGCTATGACCTCGGCATTCTCCTATGTAGGGCTCAAGCAATAAAAAAAGTACTATTTTAAGAAGTGCTTTTACTCTCACAGTTTCATAGAGACAAATGATTAGGCAAGAATCTCTTTCTAGCTCTCAAGGCTAAAGAGAAAAGCCGGGAAAATACAAAGCAAGTACAAGACTAAAAGGCAGCAGGCAAATAAAAAGATTACACCGGAAGATCTTCATTTTAAGACATTTTAAATTATTGTGGGGTCTCACCCATGGTTTTTGAATTTTTGAAATTGGTGATTGTAGGAATATAGAATCATAGAATTGTCAGGGTTGGAAGGGACCTTAAAGATCATTAAAGATCATCTAGTTCCACCCCCCTGCCATGGGCAGGGACATCTCCCACTAGATCAGGTTGCTCAGAGCCCCATCCAGCCTGGCCTTGAACACTTCCAGGGATGGGGCTTCCACCACCTCTCTGGGCAACCTGTTCCAGTGTCTCACCACCCTCATGGTGAAGAACTTCTTCCTAATGTCCATTCTGAATCGACCCATCTCTAGTTTTAATCCATTCCCCCTAGTCCTACCATCACCCGACAGCCTAAGAAGTCCCTCACCAGCTTTCTTGTAGGCCCCCTTAAGATACTGGTAGGCCACAATAAGGTCTCCTTGGAGCCTTCTCTTCTCCAGACTGAACAACCCCAACTCTCTCAAGTCTGTCTTCACAGGACAGGTGCTCCAGCCCCCTGATCATCCTCATGGCCCTTCTCTGGAGACGTTCCAGCACGTGGCATATAGCTGGCATCAGTCGGTTACTCTCTCTCCCTTGTTTCTTCCCTAAAAGAAAGTGACTGAAAATAGTTACCAGGCTATCCCTAAATTGCAGGTTAACCCTTCATTGACATATACAGAGGCTGATGACAAAATCACTGTCTCTAACCCTAAACTAAGAGATTTGGAGATCTTCAAGATCACCTACACTTTTCCCTCCTAAATACTGTTTTACAGTCATGAGGTACTGTGTGTTTAAAAGCTATTTAGAAATAATAATAATAAAAAAAAATAGCTGTGTGATAAGCTGAAAACACCAAGATCGGCCACACTGATTTATCGTAAGGTCTGAGTAATGAGTGAACAAAATTGCCCCCTAATCTGCCCTAGAAAAAGTTTGCACTGTGGTGAAACAAGAAGGATTTTGCTTCAAACTGTTAATAGGCCTCTGCTTCATCTTGGCAGTGAGCTATGATGGGCCCTGAGGCCATTTGCACATTCTTCTATGGCATTTCAAGCTAGGAGGCCCTGTGCAGAATGGCAGTGACAAAGTATGTACTGGACAGCTCGGACGGAGGGAAAAGTTTACTTCATTGCTTGAAGCCTATTAGGAAAATAGTCCAGTAAATAAGAACAGAAATACAGCTCAGGTTTCAAACTTAAATAAAAACTTTTGTCTGATTAATTCCCCCAGAAAAGGGAGAGTAATTGCACAGAAAACGAAGGGAGGGTATTGCTAGCCAGTACAGATAGGCTGATGCAGTGCTTTTGTGGTTTCACACTGGTCTAGGTGAGACTTGGTTTACCCTTTGGAGCAAGGGAATATCAAGGGAAATAGTTCTTACAGTCGTCCTCTGTTGCAGGGATGCTACTGAAAAGTTTTGCTTTGTGCCCACAATGCCCAAATTCTCGGAGACCCCACCTGATGGCTGGTTGCATCCAGAATATTTCCAGCACTACCCTAGGCCAAATACAGATTTTTTTTCCAAATGGAAAGGTTTTCTGTAAAGAATGTGTGACAGTTTTTGTGAAATTCTTGTGTTCAGTGCTAATAGAAAGGTACAAAGTAAAGAAGCCACAGCCATTTGGAAGCTACCTTCACCCAGACCTTCCAAAATTTTAGCACTATCCAATAGCAACTATAATCTTTGATAAGAGTACAGGGTTTGCATTGTTCTAGGCAATTATGCAGTAGTAGCCATCACTGTAATGGTAAATTTGCCAAAGTCATTGCTACCAGCATCACACACAGTCATTATGTTTACACATAATTTAAATTGATGCAACATTTGTCTTATATAAAAAAATATTATTTATGGCTAGATAGAATACTATCCATTTCAAAATATGTGCCAAGGCTGTACTTTGTAGTTTAGATAGCATGTCTAAGAAATATAGATGTACCAGAAAACTGTACATAACGAATAATTCCCAGCAGAGTTGACAGAAAACATAGGTGGGTTTTAATAAAACATGGAGAATGGCTTTATAGTGTATGTAACTCTCTGCCTTCTACTGTAAAGCCCTGTATAAACATGCATTATATGTAGTTTACAGTATAGTTATTTTGCTTCCTTTAGTGGCATCAGAAAGAACATTCATCCTGAAGGCTTCATTTATAATGACTGTGAGTAAAAGTTAGATTTACTAGAATTCTTACAGATAGGAATGTGTAACTGTCTCATACTTCTGTGATAGGACATAACCCTTTATTAATAGGAAGAATTTAGAGGATTCTGTTGTGCAAGAGTTTGTAAAGATTAAGATAGTACAGAAAGTATTACATTATTGCAAATGAATCTCTAATAAAGCCTGGAAGGAAAAGGAATGTTTTGCTTTGGTCATTGAGTCCAAAAATTGGAGTTGTAACTTAAAATTGGATTAATCACAAAGTGGTAAGGCAAGTTCTAAGTGTACCTCAGAGTGTTTATACTTGATTCTTCTCTAGCAGAATTTCAAGGCATTTACCTCCTATCGGTTTGTACATTAATTCTCCTGAAAGCTGCCTGGCATTTGTCTACAGCTGATTTAAGATGTCTTAAGCACTTTGTTTTACCCTGGCACAGTTATGAATTTCATGCTGCCTAAAATGGGTACTGCATCCTCTCCAGAGGGTGCTTAACTCTGGGGCTGTTTTTTATTTTGACAACCTGCAAAAGAAAAAGCAGTCTTTAAGAGAAACATCCTCCATCTGAGGTTCTGTTGTGAACCAGAAATCGCACCGTTACATGTACAGAACAAAGCATGTTTAAAATGCCTTGTCTCACTATGTACACCAGCTACTACTGTGGCTCCAATTAGCTCTGCCAGGGCAGTCGTATCACCTCGTATTAGGCATCCAAGGCAGGTGGCATAACTAGGACATGGGTCTCCCCATGTATACCCTGTACAACATACACAGGACAGCAAGCAGCTCCCACAAGGGCAATCCTGAGAATGTTAGAAAGAGTAGAAAGATCAAATCACAGCAAGGACTAACACTGCCTAAATGAGGGGCTGAAATCCCAGGCTCTTTTCTAGTAAGGTGGAGGAGCATGTCAAGGTTATAAACTTGGCATTCCCAAAGCATCAAATGTACAGCTCAGGAAGTGGGTACCATAGCTTAATGTGCATCCAAAAAGTGCCCACATACCTCTTCGGCCTGCCAATATACAAACCTGCTGCACCAAGAAATACCTGTAAGGTGGGAATTTTAGACAGAAAAGCAGGAATCACTATTACACTGTAATTCATTAGTCTAGTTCACTCAGTCTCTTCAGATTATTAAAAGAAGGTTGAAACACTTGATTGCAGCACTTAAGCATCTTCACAGGAAGGAAACAAAATATCGCAGGGTATCTTAATTTATCAGGGAAAGCACTACCACAATCAAATGTCAGATATATTCAAATTAGAAATAATGATTATTATTTTTAAATTATTTTTTATAACAAAGTTATTAACCTATGAAGTAAGCTACCAAAAAAGCAGAGGATCTGCCTGTATCTTCAAATCAGGATTGTATGCTTTTCTTCTGAAATGCTGGTTTACATTAGACAGGAAGTTAGATCAAAGTATCCAACAATCCATTCTGGCATCAAAATCAGACGGATCCATGCATTTTGAAAACATTCATTTTAGTTTACAGCTGACTGAAACAAAACAAACACAAATGAACGTGCAAGTTCTCTGAGAAGGGAGAGAAAACCATGACTAACAGTCTGTATCTGAACCAAAGTAATACTGTAGTTGCCAAAATCTCCCTGGCACCAAGCAAGGACTTCCCTACACTTAAGAGACAGCTAAAGCTGATGAAGTAGTATTTCCTTGCACGTACATGACTATATTCGGTACATCCCAGAAAACAGTTTTTCAGTACACACATTTCAAGGAAAACTTATCACATGAGGTTTCATTATTATGGATTTTCTAGTGCAGGAATCCAGCAAAACCTGCTTATCTTGATCCACAAGCTCAAGGCAAATATCTTCTGTCGTTTTCACTGAAAGAATATTTTTAGCCATAGATGTTCTGCCACCAATAAATCAGGGTACATTTTGACAGACACTTGATTTTGTACATCTCGAGTACAGCCTACACCTTACATGGGTGGTTTTGTTGATATGCAACTGCAGGTGAATATATCCTTGTGTCTCCCCTAATAATTGCAACATTGGGGAAAAACACGAATAGAACACTCCTATTAATAAAATGATAGAATAGTATTTTTTCTTCTTAATTTAGCATCTCTTAAGCTTCCAGTCATGTCTGTTGAGAAGCAGCAGTGTTCTCCAGCTAGGCATCTGCTCGCTGACCCGGCCGTCCAGTACTACGCACTTCCTCTGACCAGCACCCGCTGAAGAGTTTGTGACCTAGAAAGTTTGCTGGTTTGTTCCCAACAGTGTTAGCTGTTCCAGGAAAGGATATTACCACTCCTACAAACGCTGTCCTAATGAACATTAGTAATAGGGATTTCATAAATCATATAACAAAACAGTCTACAAGCTGGCTCCGCATTCCAGCTCACACTCTCATTTCTTGTTTAAACCAGACAGGTAGTTAAAAAAGAAAAAGGCACAAAATCAACAAGATGGATTTGGGCAGGAATGTTTGTAGCTAGACCTTCACGTTGTTATTTACTTATAATAACTTCAGGTTATTTACTTAGCAAACTACTGTCAAAACTCACCTTGATGCTAATTCATGTATTTATAAACAAAGGGGCCAGCTCCAATAACACCTCTGCCATAAGGAGCACGATGTAAAAACAAAAGCTATCATTGCAACCTTGTAAAGTAGATTTTTGGAGACTCTGTGGTCACACAGCAGAAAATGGGAATGGCTTAATGTCCTAAGCTAGCGGCAGTGAGAGCATTGTGAAGGTCAGTAGCAGGAACCCCCCGCAAAGCTCCAGAGCTCACACTACCACACTGGCCATCTTGGACCAACCTGATTTATGTGCTTTCAAACTCACTACGTCTCTTTATTTATTCTTTAATTTCCTATCAAACAACATAGGCCAGGGTTCTGTTCTTGTATGTTCCTGCGATTATCTTTAAACTACGCACTGTTGTAAATGTGATCATTTCATTAATTTATGTAAATAGGACCTTAGCCCATGACTTGGGTGTTATTTATGAATGAATCATGCTGCTCTGAGTGGCTGGGTATATTTAACTCTCATTAATTTCTTCAAAATAGCTACTAATGGGTTTCTTTAGCTCATTACTCTTGTAACAAAAAGCCAAAGAGATGACTGGGTTTGCATGGAAGTGCTCGGGTAACCCTTTCTGTTGCATCCTGGTGACCAGCTTATAAATATGCTGCACTTCAAGTCACTTCAAGTGATTTCCAGGCAGTAACAGCTCAAGACAAAAAATGCAGGCTTCAGTTGGCATCAGCCCATGAACAGCATTGAACCATTTCTGGAAACTATTACTCAAAAGAAAGTGAAAACAAAAAGGAACACTATTAAAATTGGAATTCTGGAAAAACTGAAGGCACTGAGCCCAAATTGAGAGTAGAAATATAAACAGGTTCAAATCTAGCAACGGTTTGTTAGAGGGAGTAGCTAAATATAAGGGCTCCAAAAGAAACATGTCGCTCACCATGGTATAGCTCCACTGGTTTTATGATACAGAAATACTTTCCATGAAAAAGTTTGCGTACTTGGAAGATTTTATTGCATACGTGGAGGATTTTACATGTGCAAAGTGCTGCTGAAGTTTTTATAGTATGTCATGCAATCTGTTTTGCAGAAAAAATGGTATTTTTGACTACTATAATCTATTGCTGTCTGGGCTCAACATCATCATACAGCTGCTGTTAAAATCATCTTGGCTTTGACACTGAAGTTACATCATGCTCCTTTGTATCTCTGAATTCTCTTTGCTGTGCCACACAAACCCTTACTGCTGTTAATCTCAGGTCAGTAAGGGTCTACCCTTCCACTCCCTCTTCCCACGAGTCAGCAGCAGGCTGAAGCTCACCTGCTCCAGAGGTGCCCTCGGTGGCTGTGCAAGCCAGCTGGTAGCCAGTCTGCTCAAGAGCCAGAACTAACATTCACATACTAAGAAATACCTGCCTTTCCAATTACCTCGGTTTTCTACCTATGGTGGATCTGGTACAGTCTAGATTTCAGGATCTCTGCATGGGGAACTTCCTTTCCATTCGCAAGTCTGCACAGAGTAGAGGTTCCACCCATTTTCCTCGTTGCCCAAGCAAATGTACTGCATTCTATCAACTGTTTGCTGATATTGTTCGAAATACTATTCTGTATCAAAAAAACCAATCTGTTGATCAGATAGAGAGATTAGCTTGTATTTCAATTCACCAATTGGGAGATCTTTGTTTTTAGAGTCTTTTCCTGCACAAATACTGGAAACACTCCTATCTGAAAATATACTGCAATATTTGCTCAAAGTTTGTTGTTTTAGCAGAGATCCCCGCCAGTTAACATTTTGACTAGAATAACCATGGCAACAAACGCAGAAGGCTAATGAGCACAAATAGTTCAAAGTTGTTCCAACTACCCCTGTCCTGGCCTGCTTCTTGTATGTGCATCAACAAATCCTTTTAGGATAACAGCAGCTGTTTAAATGATCTTTTTCAGTCATTAGTAAATTAATGCTTCTTTCTGGTATTTAAAAGCAAGATGAGACCTCCTTGTAGGACTGAGAGGAGTATTTAGAGCTGCATTCCTCTTTGCTTCCCACCCCTTATAAGATGCTGTGAATGATGAAGAACAGAGAGAGGAGACGCTCTTTGCAAGGATTCTGTTACACCAAAATTAAGAAGTTGTTTCGGCACTGAACACAGGAACGCAAAGCCTGTCTTGTATTTTGTCCTTCATTAATTAAATGCAATAGGTTTGTTGGGTTTTTTTTAAAAAACTTCTATGTAAGTTTCCACTTAAAGTTTCACACAGATGGTTCTTGTAGAAGCTGAGGGTTTGATCTCATCTAGTTTTGCGTAAAACACAAGGCTGTCTTAACTCCATGTATACACTGGTACCTTAAGGGATGAATATGGATCTCATGAAATCAGTTAACAAAGAGACAGAGTGATTCACACCAGTCTAAGGCCAACCTGCAGCTTTTTTGCTGCACATGACTCAGTAGCAAGTCAAGTATGGCTCTTATGCCAGGGCTGTATTACAGATGTTAATTACTTCAGATTTTTAGCTCTTAAGGGAAATCAGGAACCACTAGGGATTGCTGAGACCAGTATTGCCTTGTGGGATGCAGCTGTGTGCTCAGCCCCATCCCATCACACAGTGGGGGAGTGGAATCCCTCGAGTGCCATCAGTGTGTCTCTGCCAATGCAGCAATCCCACAGATTGCATTCCCTCAGCTCTCTGAGGTAGGTAGGTCTTGGCAAGCCAGTCTGAAGTGTTAGCCAAACCATGTGCTCCCTAGGAGTTCAGCTGGCTGGGCTAGACAAATCTGATTGTCCCCATGGATTTGTGCAATTAAAGCGCAGCAGTTTCTGTGGCCAGTGGCACAGGCGGGAGTGACATGGCTGGCACTGTGTCACTCTTCCTAACACCTTTTGACTCTGTAGACCAGGAAGGCATTAACAGCGAGGCTGCTCCTTCAGAGAAGTCTAGTATGATGCTCAACTTCACACCAGTGGACCTAAAGCAAGAGGCCCACCAGGACGCCAGTTTGCCTCCTCCCTGGCCCACAGGAAGTTCACACACACAGGACGGTACAAAGTCTCCTTCCAAACACCTCTTGCTCATAAGATACTGTACACAACCCACTCCTGTGATGGACCCCCTGTGCAATCAGAGTGAGGGTGGTCATATATGACACATATGCTGTTTATAAGTATTTGCATACCATTCTACTTTGCAGCAATTTGCATGATACTTTGACCATATTTTTTTTTTTCCCCCTTTGAAGTACCCATGATATCAGAAGGGGTTCAGTGAATACCATGAAGTTTGATTCTGGATACTGGCTAGGAAAAGAAGAGCAAGTATCAAGATACTTACAAAATGCCTGGTTTTTTGGGTATTTTTTACCTAATCAGAAGCTGCTAAGCAAGAAGTTTCCAGAAGTCTCCAAAACATTAAGTCAACTTAATGTGACTAAGCACCCCTACTTTGATATTTATCTCAATTTCAAAATACTTCAATCATTTAGTTACCTGAAAAGTAATCCAGCTATGAAACCCTGCCATACTGTGTAACCGCTCTTTGCTGAAAATTACACCACACCTTATTAATCCCTTGCGGGGGCAGGGCGGGGGAAGAAAAAAAAGATAGAAACCTCCTTTAACTAAAGCCTGGAATGACTCGCAGCCAAATAGATGACGCTTAAGCAAGTATGCCTAAGTACAGTACACTTCACAGTTCATCATGGCATTAGTCATACTTAAAAACCATGTATTTTAAACTAGCACTTAATATGTACGTCCACTACACATCTCCAGGATTAATTTTCTCAAACACGAATTTCCCTATGCAATTTGTGGCAGCGTGTTTTCCACAGTATCTTGACATTGACGTTAATCAAACAGCACTCTGTGCAAACTCCATACCTCCCAAATGCAAGCGAGGTTTGTGAGTCAGCTCCACACACTGTAATACTATCAAAGCAAGACAACTATGACACTTCAAAGACTGTCACTTAGAAGAAATCTGACAGTAATATCACCTAAAATAATTTTTCTAGATATAGTGAAAGCAATACGTAGTATCCCAGATTAATTTAGCTGAGTATGTTTCAACACTGAACAGAGCTCAGAACTACAAGGTATTAAGTATTTGTTGAATACAAATATTTTTTTTCTCTACAATATTCAAACATACAGCAGTCCAGCATGACAGGCATAGAAAGCGGCTTATGAACAACACTGAAATATTACTAAAACATATATCGCCGATACTGAAGGTGGGTGGCATTCACACTACACTCCATATAAACATCATGAAGATGATGATTCTTGCCCCCAAAGCGATACAACCAATATATTTCAGCTTTTAGGATACATTCTCAAAGCTTCAAGCTATTCTTTATTTCTGTTGATAGACCTTGTCTCTGTTTCATTTCAAGACTTTGGCTTTCAGATGCATAAACTTAGGACTGAATGCTGAATGCGTTGTCCTTACCATTATGTTACAGCATGTTACTTTTAGAAATAGATTTGTGGTGCGACTGAGAGAACAGTTCGCTTTTCTATTCTTATTCTCCAGTATATTTGGGACTCAAAGAGTCCCTCTCTGAACAGTCATGCTAGGCAGCTTACACGAGTAGTATCTGTGAAAAGCAAACATGAAAGGTAAAGGAGCAATTAGACTTTTAAAAGCACAGCAGTAGTTTCAGAAGTACTTTTTAAATATGCAGTTCATTCTGCTTACTGGCATGTTTTATTTAGCTACAGTCAAGCTCTTAGCTTTTATAGACTACACAAACCTTCTGTAAGTTTATATATTTAGGAGCAATGCAGACTTCCTTTTGCAAGGGAAGTTTTCAAATTACTAACCCAGTGCAGCAGATTTTAAAGGTTTGCAAAAGTTCCTACTACTTGCTGTTGGGAGAAAGAGACAGCTGCTGCTGTTTCCCTTTTTTATTTTGCTGAACAATGTAACTGTGATTTTCACAATCTAGTTTCTTTTTCATAAGTAACTCCTAAGGTCAGCAGTCAGTTATTCAGAATATGTATTTACTCTGTCAGGTCTTTATTTATCAAAACAATCTAATAATTTTTTTTATTCAGACAAATTTTACATGAACTGAACTGTCCTGGACCAAGTAAGTGATGAAATAAAGCAAAAGCTACACTTTACAGGTACCACAAAGCAGGGGACTGACACAGCATCCAGTTATTAAACATGACACCAACTATAGCTGTTTCATAGTATTGTATGTAGCCATGCACGGGGGAGTCTTTCTGTGACCTGGATCATATAAAATTGCTAAGCGATTTTCAGATAGTTTCTAACACTGATGATCCTTTTGTATTTCAGTTGGCAATACTTTCTATGATGGTAGCACTGACACATCAGGATTCTGCCACAGGTGACAGTTTCTGTGGTATGATATTCAATCAAGTAAAGCTGTGTATTCCAGGAAGGCACAACCAGCCCCGGCACTGCCCTGCTGCAATGTAAAGATGCTGTACTTAGGGCTAGCAGTGAAACCTAGTACGTACTCCACGTTAATGGTGATGAGCATCACTAGGTTGGAAAGGGGTGTGATGTCTGACACATTTCATAAGAATAAGGGAATTTATTATGGCAAAACCCAAAATACGCCATGGAAGCCCAGATTCTGTATGACTGACTGGTAGTGATTCATTTTCAAGCCAGAGGTTCCTGCAGACATCTTACACAGTATGATTTAAACCACATTTACAGGAACTCGCACAACACTTTTCCCTCTGTTGCTGGCCTCCATGCTCCCTTTTGAACATATTACACTAAAAGAAAATTGACACAATTTTTCAGAGTCCCTTCCCCTTTTAGCTCCGCAAGTGTGCTCAGCAGCAGTTCTTCTTCAGAGATTCATTTCCAGACACATGTTTTTTTCCCTTTGAATTCAAAAGCAGAGGGGAAATATTAGGGGGAAATAGGAGCCATGGTCTTCAGCTTTTTTCAGGGGCTTTGTCTCCGAGACCTCAAAAAAATACAGGAAAGGGACAAGAGAACATGGGTTCTTCCCTCTTGAAATTTCCTTTCTAGTTCCCAAAGGCTTTGTCTTTAGCCAGTAGAAGTAAGCATTAGGAAAAGCAAAACGTAACCAAAACATAGACTATGACATCTAATTATTCTCTTTCCAGGCGCTTTTCTTATTCCCTATATCCTCTTCTTAATCATTGCTGGAATGCCCCTGTTCTATATGGAATTAGCACTGGGACAGTATAACCGAGAAGGGGCGGCCACTGTGTGGAAAATCTGCCCAGTTTTCAAAGGTAAGTGTCCCTCTGCTCACTTGAATAGCACCGTGAGGGTGCTACTCACTTGTGATCACAAACAAAGTAAAGGTCTCACATCTTTCCACAGACAGCATGATATTTGCTGACCTTTCCCCAACCTTGAAGTCAGAAGTCTTTTTGTTATCACAGGTGGAGCACAAAATGGGAAAGGCCACAGAAACCATCTTCAGGGTGATTGCTGAGGAGTGGAACAGACAGCAATGAGCAGGAGCAGTTCAGCCCCATCCTCCCTTTCCCCTGCATATTGGGGAGTGTGGGGAACTGGGTATCACTAGGTGGAGGGAGGGGCTGGCAATGCAAACATGTCGAAATACCAAATCCCATCTAGGTCAGTTCAGCCCTGTCTCCCCCGGCGACTAAAACAACCACTGACACTCTTCAGTTCATTGTGTGGAGCTTTATCTGCAGAAGTCAGAGTACCACAGTGGCTAGAACACCAAAATGGACTTGTGAAGGCTGCAGTTCAACCACTAGACTTACAACATCGCATGAATTATCTGTGGCTCTGTACCTCAATCTTCCTGCCTATGAAATGGGAGCAGTGATTCTGACAGACTTTAAGTGCTTTTCAAATATACCAATGAAAAGCACTTACTTAAACCTGAGCATTAGTATTGCTATTGAGTGTTTTCCACTAGAGTTAACTCTCCAGCATCACTGAATAAAAGGCTGTGGAGTGTTGTCTTGTGCACTGAGTCGCAATCATTCTGCAAGGGAGAAACAGCCCAGGTTAGGTGTCTGGATACTGATCGGGGTGTTTGGCATTGACCAGGGATAAAGGGATCTCCCTGGGTGAAAGAAGCCATATGCTCTCTGTACATGAGACAAATACTTGTTAAGGAGCCTCAAGAATTTTCTTAAGCATTGCTTACCAGCAAAAACAGTAAGTTCCCTTAGATCTATACCAGATTGTATCTCAAATCTTATGTAAAAGCCTTTTCAACACAGAGCTATTTGAAATTAAACCAGTCAAGCTCAGCTGATCTTAGAAGCTTAAAATTCAGATTGTGTTCATCCTGTTACTGACAAAAGCTGAGGAGCTTAACAATAGCAATCCAAACTTGGCGGATCCGGTGCTTGGATATAGGTTACACTGAGTAAATGTTAGTCTTCTTTCTCAAAATACAGCTTTCCTCTTCAAGGAGTCTAGTGCTGCAGAATAGGAAAACTGCAGGGTTTTTTTTTTCTTTTCAGTCAAACCCAAAACTCACAGCAAAATTAGAGATATAATAAAAATTAAATAAGCAAGCTAATAACATATGTGCCCCCAAAATTTTAAAATTAATTCACATAGATCTACCTAGCCCGACTATAATCCCTTCACAGGAGACGAAATTCACCCCAGCACCGTGGAACCTGGAGCCCCTTGCTCAATCAAAATTCCTGCCAGTATCAGTTAATACCTTTGGATGGCAATGAGGATTTTGAAAACCTAACCGCAAAAATTAGACCTTAAGGATCTCAGAATGTTCAAGCCAAATACCACTGTGCTCAGGGGTACCACATCTGTTGACTTCAGGATTGAAAAGATGATGAGAAAGGAAAATAGAACTTATTTCATGTATAGTCTTGTTGATATTCCAGCTGTGTTTTTAAGCTGACATTTTCAAGATGGACTAAACATACATTACTGTTGATTTTTAAGTGTTATTATTACTAGGATATAGAATAGCATGTTATTTGAGTCTCAAAAAGTAATAAGCATTGAGTTGTATTCGCACCTCAGCACTAGCATAAACTCAGTACTTCTGAAGTTTTGACCAAATCCTCTGATAACATACAAACACATTTTACTGCTAATGTTTTTGACTCAAATCTCTCACTTAAATGAAAAGTATACAGTCTATACAAATTTATAACAGCTGCTCTAAATGAACAGCACTATCGTACTAATTTTAGCTATGAATATTATTGCTATGAACTCTAAGGACTCTACTGCTAATGAGATGCTCTCATAATGCATGCAATTAAAAATATACCCGTAACCTTTGCAACACAGCCTGTTTTCATCTCTGCATTTTCCAGGGTCTATTTTAGGGTGTGGGTGGTGCAGCATTACTTTTAAGAAAAGCTAGACCTAGAAACAGGAGAGCAAATTCATTCCTGAACATTCTTATGACTTCAGAGGAGTGGCATTTAAGATACATTTGATCCAGTATTTTTTAATATTAATATTAAGTATCTATCATTGTCCTCCTGAATTTTGGGAGACCATCCAATTACAGGCCAACATATATTATTCGTACTTAGTATTTTAACATTCACATTAACATTTAAGAATTATCCCCTTGGGTGATTCCCCCTCCCACCCCCACTTCGTTCAAGTGATCATAATGTATCATTAGAGTTTGAGTGTTAATGTACCGGATTCATTTAAGCACCAAGGATTTG
Organism: Dromas ardeola; assembly: GCA_013398915.1. NCBI lineage: Eukaryota > Metazoa > Chordata > Aves > Charadriiformes > Dromadidae > Dromas > Dromas ardeola. The sequence continues at coordinate 28,771 of VYZM01008743.1, read as the reverse complement.
AAGATACAGTTTCATCTTTACTTTCACAATCTTTTCCCCAACGTTAAGGATGAGCAAACTGGTCTATGTATTAAAAGTCTCCTGAAGAGCAAAGAGTAACTTTGGCATATGCAGCAGTCTTTGAACTGTTAGCTCCTTCAGGGTCAGCATCTCTTCCTTATGCAAATTTTAAACCAAAGATTAATACTCAAAGTGTGTGCTACTTCCTTGCTTTATCAAGAAACATGAAAGCCTAATAATCTCCAACTCCTGGGCCTCCCATGCAGTATCTCCAAAAAAACTCAACTGAAGAAAATGAGAAGTAAAGGTTTACACTTAGGTGCTGTGACAGTACAGCGATGATAGTCATAAAACAGCTGTAGTCTCCACCTGTTACATGTAATACATACAACTTTGGGGTAGGATTCAGAGAACAATGCTGCTCACAAAGCAAAGGAAGAATGATATAGGCCAAAGTAAAGCAAACTTCCTGAACAATTCTGGCAACAAACTTTCATTCTGCTCTGACATTAGTACCAAAACTTCCTCCCAAACCATTGGAAAATGTCCATTTTCATGAGGAGAACATGCACTCTCTGGGGCTCTCTCGCTAAAGGGACCCTCCAAGCACACTTCACAGTACGCAAAAATACAAAGCAAATGTTCAAAGTCAAAAGAGAATGCTTACAGTGGGGATTCTGTATCCTAGGGAGATAATAAAATGGGTTGAAGGTCCACACACAGTTTAGCCCTAAGCTTGACATTCACCAAGATTTACTGGCATGCCCAAGACCCACTTGGAGCACCTCAGTGAAACAGCACAGATTGTTTCAAGCATGTTTTGGACCTAGTTACACACTGATGGAAGCCAATCTGGAGAGTAACAATGGGAAAGAAACAGGAGAGGGAGTGGTGTCTGTTCCAAACTAGCTCAGGGTGGGAACGCGAGACACGGGGTAACTTCACTTAAGTCTCAAGCTTTACTTTTCCAAGACAGTTGCCAAGGACTCTGACATTATAAAGATGAAGTGAGTTTCACTCCTAACATGGGCTTGCAATCTTCTGCATTGGAAGCAAATCAGCAACGGAGTTGTACAAGAGGAAATTTTGACATTGCACTGCTTAATTTCTTTTTCTGGCAAACAACTGGATTTCCTAAAAGCCAGTCATTTTCCAAAATCATTAATGTAATTGTTTATTTTAAGGTCAGTGACACTGTGTCCGCATGTGTGTATGCTGATGAAAAAAAAAAAATCCTTTTATTGGTTTGAAGATCTGAAATGAATTTGCAACCACGTATGTCTCAGTTTAACTACAGTGTTTGCATATACCGTTGCATGTAAAACGCAATGTATAATCTAGTTTTCCTTTGTCTTTAGGTGTAGGCTATGCAGTGATACTCATAGCTCTTTACGTGGGTTTCTACTACAACGTTATCATAGCTTGGTCTCTGTATTATCTATTTTCATCATTCACATTTGAGCTCCCCTGGACAAACTGCGACAACAGTTGGAACAGCCCAAACTGTACAGATCCCAAACTCTTCAATGCATCAGTGCTTGGCAATGGTACCAAATACTCAAAGTACAAGCTCACTCCTGCAGCTGAATTTTATGAGTAAGTGTTGACTTGACTTTGCCATTTATTTAAAATTGTATGTCTAAGAGTGTTTCCTCTGGAAGGTAAAACAGCTTAGCATCCAGCCTCTAGAATAAGCATCAGAGGGCTAAGGTTAAAATTCAGTTGTAATGTTGATCTGTATTCCTGTGTGATTAAGACTCTTGCCTCTGCAAGTTTTGGTTTCTCTTGTACAAATGCAATACTTGCCACTGAGCAAAATGGAATTGGACAAAAGACAGAAATCTTCCCCAATGCACCACTTTTCCTTGCACCAACTTTGCCAGGGCAAGGAAACACAGCAATATTCTGACACAGATGACTACATGCCAAGCTGAGCTGACTCTTAAGGCTTTAAAATAATCATTTGTTCAACAGACTTTGCAAGCTTCTCTACTTGCGAAATATCCCAGAGCAGACCTCTGTTTGCTCAGCTGCTTCAATAGTTCAACGAAGTGAGAGGAAGCACCAAGCAGGAGGAGAGCACCACAGCTGTAGAAAGACCGGCTTTTTTCTAATTCCTAAGCAAAAGAGCATTCTGCGACATGGGCCAAGACAGACAAAGGCACACTCAAACCAAACACTTGGAATCAAAACCAAAAAGGTCTATAAATTAACAACTGAACTATAAAACAAAGATATCAATTTGTGTATAAATAATTGCATTATGGACCTCCAGGGAAAATGAGATTTGATTAGGATAAAGAAAGGAGGATGGGCATCAGGCTAATTGAATCAGCTGTTGAATTAATCTGAATACTCAATTAATATTTCTGTGTTGGGAATAGAAGGATATCAGGGCACACACCTGCTGAGCAGCGAGTCCAACCCTGCAGAAACAAAGGGACATGACTGTTACCATAAATAACCTCGTGTGTGTTACAGCATGCCTGGCTACAGTAGGGATCCTGAGGTCTGTGTTTATAGCTCCGAAACATTTGTGTCTGCTATTTCTGCTCTGAAGGCAGCACAGTGAAAGATCAGTGGTGATACGCAAACTGTTGGCAGGGGCTTGGGTAAACTAAACTCAGTGCTTTGAAAACAATAAGGGGGGCTGAGTTCAAAGGAACTCACTACAATGGCAAATAATGACAGCTAGGAAATCTACTGCCCTTACAAAGACAATATATGATGTGTTCATAACTCAAACGTAAAGACAGATCATTTGTAGCAAGAGGCTATATACGCATGTAGTCAGTTAAAGAACTTGACTTTGCAGTGAACTGTAAGAAATCATACTTTCAGCATCTTCTAACAAACAGCTGCATTATTACAGAATTTTCATTTGAACAGCATTTAAAAAAAGGGGGTTTTTACAATTTTCTTGTGCTTAAGCCTTTGTAAAGCAAAATGCTACCCCTATATTCTTGCTTTGCCCCTTTAAAGTGGTTCTATGCATTTTCTGTTATCACATCATGCTTGGGGTATGATTTTGACTTTGTAGTGGGTGAGGTTGTGGTAGAATCTATTCACAACGTTTTGTTTTACTAACCTGGGAAACAGCTCAATTTGTGATTCTGTCTGTACATTGAAATTTGAAATATTAGGATTCTTTCCTCACCATGAAATAGATTCAAGGAACAGTTTTCAGAAGGTAAGAATAAAAGGAATTTGACATTTCATTATGCTTTGATCCCGGAATTTTGAGGCCATAATTAAGTCCCTAGGCTCTGTAATTATTAGCAACTAGATTATATTACAAAAATGAGAGTAACCACTCAAGTAACACGATCTGTAACATCTGTTTCCCCAGCTGTAAAAACAGGGAATCACAAGGGGCATTATGCTCACTTATCCAGTATTTGGATTAACTCCAGCTGTACAGCTCAGGTGTGGACCCAAACTTGTGCAAAGTTTTAGTGTGTTTAGATCCGACCTAATAAAGACAGACCAATTCATTCCCATGGTCTTTTTACAACAGGGAGAGCTGAATCTTCTGATGATAAAGTTTCACGTTATGTGCAACAGGGTCAGGAAATAGAAGTGATGATGTAATATTAAATTTGCATCAGCATAGTGGGTTCACAAAATGATGCACCATTTTTGGATGCAGTATGTTAAGTAATAGTTCAAGTAAGGATCTTGACTGGCTACATTCTCTCTGAAAACCCCTTCAAGTAACGGCTGAATATTCCTTTAAGAATATTGGGTGTCCTTACACCATACTGCACTACTGCTTGAACGACTGCTGAACTTGATCCAAATGTTTGTATAGGAATCACACCTGATTCTTCCTGGTAGATAGCCATTAGTCACTTCTTAATCAACAAATCTTTGCCAGAGGAGAACTACAGTTCCTGATAGAATAGTTTGTGTCAGGTCAGTCTGTTCCTTACAGCCAAAAATCCTAAATTATTGACTAGATAGCTAATTTATCCATCCTCAGTAATGTTGTGGATATATAAGAATTTTTAAGTAACAGCATCACAACGATACTGGTTTCCAAATCCTATGATCATGTTTACTTTCCTAAGGTTTGTAGTGCTATCCAGTGGTGCAAGATATTAGCAATATTAGCTGCTATTAGCAACAACTGAAACAATTACTTTCTGGGCAATAGATTTAATATGACAAGTTACAGATCTTGAGTTTTGATCAGTTGTATAGAGAAACAAGGAAACAGAGCAGCTACTTTTATACCAGAGGGAAATCAAACTATGCCACTCAAACTTCAGTAGGATGCCTATGGAAGCCCAGCCTCTGCACTAACACAACAAGGTATGATAATTAGCATTATTAAAGCAGGGATTGAAAACAGCAATACCACTGGTGCCCACTGTAAAAGTATCAAAGAAGGGAGTGATTTTGTCAGTGGAGATGAAAATAAATTCCACTATTCTCCTCAGTACTACCAAGGCTTACAGGAGACCATCCAATTTGGAGTATTTGGGGCCAAATTTTCAACCACAGTTAACTAGCATAACAAGAACTTGCTGCTCTGTGTTACTGGGCTGCACTGCAGCTTATGGAAAACTTGTTAAGGATGCTAAATGAGCCCAAGCACTTCAGTCTTCAGCCTCAAGGCTACATGGGAAGTGGTACAGGTTGAACTTGGTTCTCTAGGACGTATGTTTACATCAAGAACACAAGCAAATGTTTGCTTTTTGGTGGGCAGGCTGAACTGGAAGCAGGGAGACCAGAAACACCAAACATCTATTTTGCAGTTGGAGAATAACTGAAGAGAGGTACTTCTGAAACAGGTCACAAGCAGAAAGGTGGTGTGGTTACCCTTAAGAGAAACAGACACTTTTTGGGACACGATTCCTTCACACAAAGCTGGCCCGACCATGAATTCAGCATAGATTTTTTCCTAAAACCATGCAGCTGCCAAAGCTGAATGTCTCTGTCTCCACCAGCATGGGAATAAACTGTATGAAGAAGTGGGAGTACTGGGATGTGATAGCTCATCTAATGCTTCAAGAAAGGCACCTCTAAATTCAACGGAAATATGCTGATTCTCACCACTTACATTGAGTCAGAGAAGGGAAAAATTGCTGAGAATCTAGGCCAAGTCTTTCAGCTGTCCAGTATTTGGCGGGGAGGGAAAAGCAGGGAGAAACCTCTAAGCCTTAGCGTTGGAAGAAGTCACTTCAAATGCCAAGGCAGAAACAGGCAGACTTTGGCTTTTGTTTTCAAGCCTTAGGAGTTGGGCAATAATTCAGGTTGAAGTGGTTCTACACTTAGGCTTCCTAGAATGTTTCATTTTACTAAGTCTGGTTTCAGTTGTTCAGGATTAATTCAGGCCAGGGTACCACTGACATCAATGGGACAAGAAGGAATGGGACCTCTACAACACTTCATTAGAGATGGTTAAAATCGATTTTAAAGTAATTGTATACTGCAAACTTAGCAAAGCACTTCAAAATCTAGTAACAACTAAAGCCCTTCTGCTAGTTACAGTCAGTCATAAGAGAAATCCAGTTAGGAATATAATGTCAATTCCACATTTCTTTGGAGAGGCACATTAATTACTTCCCTCTTCAGTGGTTTGGAATTAAACACACAGAATGCAAAGGACGTTCAACATATGTTAAAACAATTCATTATAAACATTTTTTGGAAGAATGTAAGTGCATCACTGCAAAAAGAGTTCCCCTGTCTTCTCCATATCACTCCTATTCGAATACTTTATCTGCATACACGCGTACTTTATACTCGTTCTCTCCATTCTTATGTCTGGGAAAAGTCTGTTACCATCTTGCTTTCATTTACACTGACAACTAAAAAAATACCAGTTTGGAGGAACAAAAGCACTGTTTTTCTCACGAGGTACTGTGCCTGTAAAAAAATCACAGTCTGTTGTAGGAAGAAATCCGGGCAATTTTTTAAACAAAACAGTGAAATCGTCAACAAAAGTACTAAGCTATGACTATTTTCCTCTGATAGTTCTTTTTCTCTGACAGACTTTTTCTCAGGGCTGTAATCCATTCTTTCTGCATAAGAAGTAAAACGCATTTTTACAGGGAAATTTTCGTGCCAGATTCAGTAAAGGAAATTCACAAGTTTGCTCAGCTGTGAGTAATTGCAAAAAGCTACCTAAGAACAAGGACTAAAGACAACGTCTGTCACAGTAGTCTACATCTGTCATACTTACGAACATAAATTTATGAGGTGTGGGTAAACCAAGAATATCCTAAAAACCCTCACCCTATACAGCAAAGGTTACTTTTATAGATCAATAGATTTGTGCCTTGGGTATTCACCAGAAATACCAACACAGACCAAAGTGTCCGCATAGTTCAGTATCAGGTCAAATGGAGCTATCAACACTATGAGCTCCAAAGGAAGATGCAGGAACGTATTCCCATAAAACAATTGTGAAGCAACCTCTCCCAGAAGAGAGAAAGCACCACTTCAGAAGTAAGCATAAGCAATTCTGCCTGTAAATGCTTGTTAAAACTGAATCAGACAACAAGAACTAGTGAGAGTGGATAGCCCTATATTCTGCTAATCACATCGGGTAAGAAAAGACTTTAAGCTCATGCTAAATATGATCAGCAGTTCTCAATGATGTATCACTTTCCTGGACAACAAACCTCTATCAAATACATCTGAAGCTTCTCTAAGAGGTTTCTTCACGCAACATCAATACCCTATAAACTAATTAGAAAGTTCATAAGCAATGAGAAATTAAGAACCTCTCTAGACATCTAGATTTACTCATCTTTTGCATCTTAATTGAAAGGAAAGCTGTCAGATGTTTCTGACAGGTTTGAAGTTGGGTAGCAGTCATCTGCTTACCTTCATAGACATCACACAATCAAAGACTTAACAATAATTCTAGCCAGATTCTATACCTTCACCCCTGGAAACCCCCCCGAATGCAACAGAAGAACTCCTCTGATCTCAGTGGGCTTAGAATCAGGTACATTATTAAATACTTTATGTGAGAAATTTATGGCCACGTTGCTGAAATAGCAATAAGCCAGCTGCTTTAGAGATTGATTCTATATTAACTGCCCAGGCATATTTAGGAAGCGTTTGGGTGCACTCTTTATTCATCCGTAGTCTCACACTAACGTATTTACATCCCTTCATATTGTATATTTACTTTTTGACTGTGTTGACTCTTTTGAACTCAGTTAAGTAACTCAGTCTTTCTCTTTTTGACTCAGTGCACAGAAAATTCTGGTACAAATACTAATGTGCATAAAATAAAAACAGCTATCCACAAATATTTGCATGAACAGCTTTGAAATTTACTTTTAACATATGTTCACATCTTCACATTTGTTCACCATTTTCGTACACAAAGAGAAAAGAAATTAAATGCGAGTACAGTGGAAGTCAATCCATGTAAGTGTGTACACTTGTTCTTAAGTTTGGACAGCTTTATGGAAATGATTCCTAAACTACAACACACCCTTGTGTAGCAAGTCCAGAAGACTGGAAGAATCACAACTTTGCCAACTTAAATTTGCAGGGGGGGTTTATGAGATACTGCAAATGTCAGGAGCTGCACATTATGCTGCATGCAATTGGCTTGCTCTGTACTAACTTGTAGGAATTCTAACTGCTTATCTTTACGCACAGAATCCTATGTAGTTTGGTGGTGGTGCCAGGCTCTGAGCAATAACTACAGCAGCTGAGGTCAGTGCTGCAGCACCTCCCATATATTACCTTGCATTTGAAATTCTGGCAGCAGAAGCAGAGCCTTTCTCTGTGGAACATCTCCACCTGCACATACGGCACAAGGCAAAACCAATAAAGGTGTCTCACACAAGTAAACACCCATTTATTTGTATTCACCTGTTTCTCACCAAATGTACAACACAGTACTGACATAGAATTACTGCTAGTGTTCTATGTGTTTCTTCCTATAGCGGAAATGTTTGCTCATCCAAAACTATCCCATCTAAGTATTAATCCATGACAAGGTTACAAGTTTAACCTCACTGTGTAAAAGACCCAGCATTACAACAAATGTAAAACCATAAAGTGAGCATTCATTTCTTTAAACGCGTCAGCGGTCCTCAGTTTGTGGCACATGGGCCTATTCCTATGGTTGACTGTATGTCTGGCAACTTTGTATCTTCCCATGCAGCTTTTCTGAAATCAGTAAAGCTTCATGAAAGCTCAACAGCTTCTTCGGAGAGGCTGGGGCTCTTTTTTCATGACTCTCCTGCCTCAGGCAGTGCACGGCCCATTGAAAACGCTGACGCCATCTCACTTGCTGACGAAGGGCTGGGGCAGTTGGGTGCACACGTGCTCTAGCTGCTTTCCATGTATCCTAAAACAGACTTTTTTCAGGAGTTCAGTATTCATTAGATCTACAGAGGGGTGAAATTCAAGCGTTTCCATTCTATCTGCAAATCTCAATATAATGAGTTTAAAAAGCAGATTTTGAAAATCTCTTTTTTTCAGAGTGCTGTGCAGACTTGAATGTGCTGAAATGTGACACAAATAGCAGGGGAGGTCAGAATTATTTAGTTAATGGGAGAATTAAGCTGGTTAAAGACCTCAGTGAGTTGAGATCAACAGTCTCAGTGAATTAAGAGTTTAGTCCTAGTAGCCGCATATAATTTCAGGATTATCATGATTCAAAAAGAAATACCATTTTATTCAGTACAAATAATAATTTTTATATGCCAGCCAAGGTGACACTGTTAAATTATCTTTCTGCAAGTGATTCCCAAAATCTAGTTTGAAGTCCATCATACAGGTCCATTCTCCAACACAAGGGGGAGCTGAAATATCTTGAGAAACAGAAAAACCCGGACAACTTAAGATGTTGGCAAAGGACAATGCAGTGTCCAAGAGAGCTGGAGTGAGTACGTCCAGCTGAAGCCACACGTTGGCTGCTGTGGAGCCCCTGGCATGCCTCCGCAGCATGCCCCGTGCTCCAGGGGCAGGGAGAGATATGTCCTGCACACGTAGCACTGCACGTCTGATGGTTCTGCACCACTGTGTTCTTGGCTGTGCGAGAGCAGTCTCCCGGAGCCAGGCTATCCTTCTGCTTTGCAGTGGTGCCATAACTCGGAGATCTTTACGAAGCAACCGGAGGCACCCAAGCAGCTCAGCCAGCAGCTGTACGTGTGGCAGAGCTGGGTCGGAGCCAGGCCAACCCAGTTGCACTTTGCTGACTTCACGGGAAGCCACTCTGCTATCTCTGCAGTGCAGCCCTAGCCCCAGAATTGCAGGGAGGAGACTCCGGTGTTTAAGCCGCATGGAGTCAACTCAGGTCTGCAGGGTTTGTACCACAAGGTCTGCCCCACACAGCTGTGGATACACCCACTGTGGACACAAAATGCCGTGGAGACACTACAGCTGAATGTAAGCAGTGCTGTACCTGAAGTAAGAATACCTGGAGCCTGGCAAACTCTGTGCGAAAAGAACTCTATCCCCATCTGCTTAATGCAGATAGCCTAACCTTCCACAGATAAAAGAACCAACCATATTTTATACTCTGAAGGTAACCAGCAGCAGTGACAACTGAACTATGGTTGCCCAAATATATAACACAAGAGATGCATGTAGGAGAACTTTCTAATTGAGCACAATTATCATGCTTCAAATTGCCTTCTAAATCGAGTATGTAATTTAATTTCTATAGATTGCACACTGTATACACTGAGTCCTTTTAGAATCTTCAATCTACAATTTGCATTAAGTTTTAAATCATAAAAAAACTAGTCTAACTACCAGAATAGGGCATAGAGCTCAGGAGATCAGGACCGTATCTATTTATATCTTAGCCAATTTGCTGGTACTTACTCTATGCAAGCCATTTGGGTTTGATCCCATAAAAGTAAATACTAACTTTTAGAAGTACCTGGAAGTTCTTAGAAGTACTTAATACGTTAACTAACAAATACATTTATTAGTTAACATACTAATTTGCTGACAATCTGATGACATTTTTGCAATCTGAACAAAGCTGATGCAACACGTCTAAAAATTGTTTAAATGAATGACACCCTTCTGTTGATCACATCAAGTTTAGCCAAATTAACTTTTGCCTTTAATAAAAAGGGAAAGAATGAGCCTATAAGAACTATGTGATCATATTCAGATTGAAACCTAAAATGATAATTGATTTGGGATTGGAAAAACGAGTCCTACTCCAAGACCTTTAACTTATCTGTTTGTACAAAACCTTCTGAATTTCCAAAATACAATTACGTAATTCTGCCTAGGGATGAATAATAAAAAGGGCTCCTTAGAAAGTCCTTAGAAAGAGCCAGTCTGATAAAAAAGTCTAGGAGGATTCTACACCTAAAACTCTTACCTCCTGTTTTCTGTCTATGGATTAAATGTTTTAGAGTGAACAAAATACAGAGTAATTTTCAGATCACGACCCTTGGCATTTCTTCTTCCTTTGGTTTGATTCCCTTTTTATACTCAAATACTCACCACTTCCATAAATAGTATATTCTGAATTGCTCAGAGTGGAGACAAAGCAAAGGTTTATAATAATCTTTATTTTATAGATGGGAACACTAAGACACAGAGAAGAATTTATTCGTTCCAACATTACCTATTATTAGAACTATGACTGGACCCTTCATTTACTGAGTCCCACTAAGCAACTGCCCCCCTGCCTCCTCAATAATTTGTCTTTAGTAGGGTTTATGTGTGAATACCAAGCAACTGGGCTTCCTGTTGGCCCTTCATGATCTGACACCAAATTAAAGAGGACTCAAGTGCCACACAAGACAGAAGAGAAGACAGTGGTACCAGCAAACGAATTGCTGTTTGCTGATTTCAACGGAGATGAATCATTTCCCTTTAGCTGGAAGCGTGGAAGTAAGGCAAGAACTGTTGCCAGAGTTAGTGGGTGACTAGGGGAGCCTTCCCAACAGACAGCACAGGGAAGGAGAGGACCAGAAGAAATCCCCCAAAGAAAGAAACCAGCATGTCCAGATGCGGCTTCAAGCTGAAATGCATTCACATTCCTGCTGCTCTTGCAGATAAGCAGAAAGACTCTCGGGACCCATATTTACAGAGATGTACAGTCTCAAATTCATTGCAAATATAATTTATACTCCCATACCTGGGAAGCAGTCTTAGCATAAATCAGGCTCCTTTGCACAAATCCCTGATAAAAAAAATAGTTAATTTCTTATCTCTAGTGCACGTTCTTTGATTCTTGATGCTGTACTAACTAAATATTGCCAGAGGTCTGACTAGAAAATTAGAAAGCTTAAACAATTTATTAGCTACTCTTGTATTTTGCCCAGCTAAATATAATAGGTCCCTGTTCTACTTTTTGTCAGTCCCATCTGTTAATGTTTATTCTCAATCTTTCCCCCATAACATTTTCTTCTCCTTTTTGCACGTATTTCTTATCTACTTTCATTCTGTTCTCAATAACAACAATCTGCAGGCAAAATACTAATCCTAGTTGTTTTACTGCATCTGATTTTTCCTTTCTCTTTGACTCAGACTTGCAAATTATGAAAGTTTGTTAGCAGAATTGGGCAAATATCTCTATACTTATGAAACGACAATCACTTTCAGAAGCTTTTACTTAAGACATTCTCAGTAGCTTTGGACATAATTTAAAGAAGTTGACAGACAACAGAGGCTGATACTAATTGGTGCTGTATTTCCTCTGGTTCCCTGGCTTAGGGATTTAAGAGAGATCAGTTTATGCCATTTTGTTTGACTTGTACATGTCTTTATAGTATTGGGAAATGGGACAATCCTGCAGCTAGTGCAGGCAACCTCAATTTAGGAATGGATGTTGGCCACGTTGCATTACTCTGCTGTAACATCAAAAGGATGAAAATTCAGGTGTTTTGACCTCAGAGCTTCTTGAGTGGGGAATCTTGCACTATCTCTTACTTCACATTTTCCTCTTCGTGGACAGTATGAGGGAAGTGACTGAGTATAATCTAAAGGAGACAGTCAGGGATTTATTACTCAACCTGCCTTAACAGAGACAGGCTAAAAACAGCCTCAGCTGCTCCTGAAATAAGTACTCCTTGATGTGAGATAAGAATAATTGTGGCATAATTGAGCTAACTGGATTTTCTATAGCATCACTGATGTATGCCAACTTGGATGAATGCAAACACGATGAATGCAAACTTCTTTTCAAGCTTGGCCTTCTCCAAAAAATTACTGTTTTTCCAAAGAACTTTACAGAGCTATATCCTTCAAGCCAAGAAGGTCTGGTCTATGCTTTGTCTGCTGCTTCTCTCCTCCATCTCTTCAGATGTCAGCACATTTTAACCTAAATCGCGGTTTAGCACTAGATCTTTTAAACTTTACGGTGCTGCTGGAACAGAAATGTAGCTTCTAGTAGGTGAACGTTCATGAAATACTTCCTAGCAACCCTCAAAAAGGTCATCTTTCAGAAAGCTTCTATGACTTATCTTCAGAGGTCACAAAGAAAAACAAAAAAGAAAAATGGAAAAGGAAGCAAAACCCACCAGAATTATAGCTCAGAAACGGCAGGTGTCTATGAAGATTTCCTTGCTTAGCTGCCCAGTTACACAGCTGTTTTGCCTGGTTACAAAAGTATTTTTCTCTTCTTATTTTATGATCCCTTACCCTGATTAAGGGAGCAGAACTCTTGGAATGGAGATTCTCCTGAAAATCCTGGGAATCCCACATTTGAAGTGGCAGTTCTGGCAAGTGTTCCAACCAGGAAGACACATTGCTAGCTGCTTCTTGGAAAGCAAGCACACAAGGAAGCAGGCTTCTTTACAGATCCAGAAAATATTTGGGCAAGAAGAATAAAAAGTTAAACGGGCACAAAGAATGCAAGTTCAGATTCAGTTTTTCTGAGTAGCCATCTACGTGTCATAATCCAAACAACTTTCTTTCCAACATCCAGCTCTGATAGCGATAGCAGTGTAACTGTGATAGCACAGATTGCCAAAACCTTCCCAAGATCCTGGACAAATGTTCTGATCAGAAACCTATGAAGCTTTTCCCAGCTACACTTATCACTGCCCTAGCTGGTAAGTTTAGAATGGAATCAGGAATCCCTGCCCAGGATTCACTTACACCTGCGTATCGTCTGGCAAATTATACTTTATTAGCAGAAATACAAGTAGCTTTCATTCACACGCTAAGCAAAAGCTGAATGACAACTACCTACTTATTTACATTTAAATAAAGATAATAGGGTTTTAGATGAGATACCAAGAAGTCTGCCTCTATGTTTGACTGTTTCCACAGGTAACAGCTACATTGTTAAATAATAAGAGTTATACTTTCTAAATAGGAACATTCTTGAATATATGCCACAAACACATGGTCACTAGCCTTTTAATGCTTCACATGTTATTAGCCTTACAATGCAACAGAAACAGATCAGCTGCTTAATTTAGGAGGATGTTTTCTGCAAGTATCTTTTATCCAACCTGGGATAAATCATTGAAACAGTTAAAAAATACAGCATTTCTTATTAAACATGAGTAACTCCAGAAGCAGAACTGTTAGAATTCTTAGCTGATCATATCTTTAGGGATCAAAAGGGAATTGTATACAACTCTTTCATATCACTAGATGGATTGTTCTAATGGGCCTTAATTTTCCCAGCATGTTTCTACAGTTTAAGTAGCACAGAGACATTTTTCAGTTTTCCCCCGTTTAAGTTGACACAGGTTTGCCCTATCGTGGAATTTATTCAGCTATCTGACTCATCTCTGACTTGATAAGACAAGTGTGTAAATTAATTCTGAAGCGCCATCTATCTAGTAAGAGATTGTATGCAGACAGCCAATAAGGCTGGAATTATGCTCCTCAGGCTTTAGTTTCTACGCGTCTGCAGTCACGCAGGGCAAATCACTCAGTGTTTCAGCTTCTTTAAAATGTAGTTAACTTCATAAAACATATCAAGGTCCTCCAGTGAAAAGGGTTTCTTTGATTTTATTTGTTTGTACTATCACAGTACTAAGAGAAGCCAAAAGAGATCAACTTTCTATTTCACCCCAGCAGTGCATAGCAAATAAAAGGTGACAGGGAAAGGGAGGAGACAAGGAAGGTTGTGACCATTTTATCCAGATGGGCACTGAAACACTAAGAAATTGAATCCCTGAACCAGCATCCTGTAGATCTTTATCAGATCTAGGAGTTAGCTCTGCGATTCTCCTCTAGTGCAGGGCTCCAGCCGCAATGCCATTCCTCTTTGCAAATACAGCTTTCAGTAAAGCAAAATATTTCTGCATTGTTTAGATTTCAAAAAGCAGCAAGAAACACTTCAGTAGCATAGAAATGAGTTAAAGGAAGGGAGATCCACTATAAAAATCTCTCCCCACATCCCTGTGCCTGTTGCGCACAATGTGTTTTGACAACTCTAATTGTAGATATCACCAGTCATGGGGACAAACACTCTTTTCTACACTTCAGTCCATTTCATTGTGTACATCTCAAAAGAATTAGCCTGCCCCGGTAAGCAACAGAATTTCCTCTGCTATCACTCCACTATCTCAGCGATCAACACAGAGCACTATATCCAATTTAAATTTACCAACTGTTGCTTTTTCTATCCAGCTACTTTTTTGCAGCCTCACAATAGCCTATTCAAGAAGAAATGGAAAGTAACTTTGGAACTGCCCAAATTGCAGGAAGCCACCTGTTTGCTTATCTAGAATCACAAAATAATTTAGGCCGAAAGACTTCTCTGAAGGTCATCTAATACAACTCCTTACACAAAGCAAGGCTAACTTCAAAAGTAAATCAGTCTGCTCAAGGCCTTTACTGGCCAAGTTTTAAAATCTGCAAGGATGGAGATTCTCTGGGCATTTGTTCAGTATTCATGCAAGAATCAATGAACGACACTTCCAAAAACCCCAAACACTTCCAGTGAAGGAGAGAAGAGTGCTACCATTATGGCACTACAGTGCTAAACAGACACTGATGGGCCACTGTGAGAACATAAAGGCATGGTGGGAAGAAGCACAATATACGGCTTCACAAAATTCACTAACTGCTAGCGATGTCAGTCGGGCAGCTACTACTGCAGTGCAGCATCCATTTCTGCTGCCCACAGGATCAGATATGTAAAAACCTTTTTCCGCTAGTGACTTCGCTTTGTTTCTGTGTATCTGGTATGTAGGCGAGGAGTTCTGCACCTGCATGAAAGCCGTGGAATCCATGACCTTGGCTTGCCTCGCTGGCAACTTTCCCTCTGCCTCTTGGTGGTGGTAATCATTCTTTTCTTTAGTCTGTGGAAAGGCGTGAAGACTTCAGGAAAGGTAGAGCTAATATTATCCTTCTATCTCAACTATTTTTTTTTTGTCTCCTTTAAGAAGTCTTCTAATTTTAGAAAGCAAGAGGCTAAATCACTGCTTCTGAGTGATTCTCGGGGACCAAACCATGTGAGAGGCCTTCATATGCGTACAGTGGAAATACACAATCCAGATTCAGCCTTTATTTTATTTACAAGTTTTGCTTATGTGAGGTTCCACACATGGAAATTTTATTAGCATATTATTTTCAATTCAACATTAGTGGTCTTATCAAGAAAATATTTTGAAAGGCTTTGAATTGTCTTAAATGTGCCTCCTATTCTTAGACAAATGTACTAATGTTTCAATGGTTTAAGATGCTTTGGTCTTATTACGTAAAATGCCATGATAAGAGAAATAGCTGATGAAAGTAATTTGAAATTACTCTTTCACATACTTTAGAAAATACTTCAACAAAAATTCTAGGGCTGGATACCTCTGAGAGCTTTTTGTACACTTTCATGAAAGCATTACCTAAGATCAGGCAATGACTGCAATTGTTCAGTAAATGAATGTATAGCTAATCAAAAGTCTAACACGCACTGGTAACGTATAAGTACTCCAAGTCTTCTTTGTCAAAACTGTCTCCTACTGGTATCTGTAAACATACATATGTAAAGACTCATGATACATAACAGCATTTTCCCCTGAGCTGTCCTATAAAGAGCTTCTCCACCAAACTGAATGGACAAAACCAAGAAGGTGCCCACTGTATTTTTCACACATTCTTCAATCTTCTGTAACAGCTGATTAACCTTTGGGATCTCTATTGTTTGCAGGTTGTTTGGATAACAGCCACTTTGCCTTATGTTGTATTATTTGTCTTGTTAATACATGGAATAACCCTGCCTGGTGCATACAATGGAATAAATGCATACCTGCACATAGATTTCAGAAGATTAAAAGAAGCCACAGTAAGTGTATTCTTATGCTTTCTTTCCCTTTTTATTATTAAACCTGTTGTCCCTGTTATTTAAAATGAAAATACTACAGCTAATTTCTGAAATTATATAGCCACACTTGTGCTTTTGCATAAGCACTAGTCCACTGTCCCTGATAGTCTGACTTTCCAACAGTCTCCAAAATAAGACTATCTCAGCCCGAACCCAGACTGTTCTGATCACAAAAAAAAAAATGTACGAGGACAGATTCAGATATGGCAGGCCCTTAAAGTCCATGCTTTGACTGTGCACCCTGTAAACTGCAGTATCCATTATACATTAAAATTGAGTCATGCAAGAATTTAGTTCTCAAAATACTAAGAATTCCCTCAGCAAGAAAATTTTGCTTTTTGAATCACTAGGTTAAACATTTACCTGGTGAATAAATCCCAGCCTATGAAAACCTTGCTAAACATGCCAAGTCAGGACTAACTCACCTAATCGTAGTCCTTCATACAAATGAGATTTTCGATAGTATGATGTTCTTATCTTAATATTGAAAGTAACATACATTTGCCTGTATCATTTAACCACATTGCAAGACACCTCATTAAATATATCCAAACCAACTCAATTCGTGGGGTCCCTTGGAACTAAGAATTGTTTCTTCCATTGTAAAGCAAGATCTACAAGTATTGTCACTAACTCATGAAATCACCAGCATTTCAGACCTATGAAGAACAATGATCTGGTGACTACAGATGGATCTTGCCACTGTGCTATTCTAAAAAATATCATAAATCATTTATAAGACAGTGGTCTGTCTGCGGATAGGTCACGAGGCCATTCAAATGGTTACAAAACTGAGAAGTGAGGACATAGTTTTACTAGAAGGCAATAAACCGCCTTGAAAATTTGCAGCTTTCAGAGATGTCAGTAGTTTGTACACAGTTGCACTGTAAATTTCGTATCTTGATTTTTCCTGAATAATTAAAAAGGCAGACAAAGACTTTAAGTGCTAGAATACAGACCTATTTTCTATACTCTTAGCAAAACAATACTTCCTCAGTTTTGTAATACTAAATTTGGAAATTGGCATTTCTTCAAAAACAGAAAAAATGAACTTCAAATATGTGCCTTACAGCCAGCTTTGTCACCAAGGCAGTAGCCACCTCAGTAGTTCACATTTATGCATATACATAAATACAAAGATGCAAGGATGAAGAAAGGAGGTGCTTAAATTTTTCTTATATATTTTAAGTTCTGTTTGGAAAAAAAGCATCACAAGACTACATGTCTATGGAGCTGGGCCAGCTTGCATCAGTTCAGAAGCGAGGCCTCTATAATCATAGCTGCCTTCTGCTTTTGGAAGGATATTCTTTGCACTACTTTTTCTTGGCATAATATTTTTGCAGCTGCTATTTGGATGACCCCAAAGTTATTTGTTTCGAAGACTAAATTTCTCAGACAATAACAAAAAAAGTTGCTTTAGAATAATAAAAGGCTAAAGATCATTTATAAGGAAAAGTTTCACAAATTGCTTTGTCATGTCAGCCTTTCTCCTGCTCGGAGACTGGGATACCTGCTGCTGCAATAGGCTTGTGTATTTAATCTTTGTCCTCAGGCTCCAAAGAATAGACTCTTGCTTCAGTTCTATGTCAATGTGTCCCTGAGTCTTTCTGATTTATTATTTTTTTTTCCTCCCAAGTGAAGAATCTAGCAAAGAAACATCATAAGTCACAAGCAGTAATGACCTATAGGGCTCTGCCAATGCTCTTCTAAAAGATCTTAGAGCATCCTCATCAGTGTCAAGGTCTGCCTCATTTTATAGGATGACACACTGCACAGCACTGAACAAGCCCTCAGACACCTCATTTTCAGGGATATTGAATCCACAAAGGGTATCTCTATAAAAAGGAGAGGAAGGAGAGAGAGATATTCACCTGCGAACCTCTTGACTAGACCAATGCCTAGCTATGTTCCTCGCTGAAAGTCCACAAGCTACAAAGCCATAATACTCATCTCCATTGCACAAATGGATCTATTACATATCTGTGTAAAACAGCAGCTACACTTCTGTTCCACTGAAGGAATCGGCGTTAAATACAGAGTTAAATCAGACATGAGAATACACTTGTGCTTTCAAACACCTTAACAAATTTCCTGAAGATTATAACATCTAGGGGTGCACAGTGTTTCCTCTCCACACAGCACAGTAATTCTTTAAATCCATATAGACAAGAAAGAATATGCACAAAAGTTATAATAGCATAAACAACCATGAAGAAAGCTGGAAAGATTGATGACTGCCTCCTATAAAATATTTAAATTTTTTAATTTTTAATACATATAAAAACAATATCCTACCATAAAAAAATATTCGACTATGCATCAATCAGGAGTCATTCAGCTAAAGTGAACAGAGAACGAGCGTAAACTGCAGAAGAACCAGCCGCATTGTCTGTTTCTTATTCTGCTTTGTTATAACAAAGGGAATGTTTTGCATTTAATCTTAGTTCTAAAGGAATTTCCTGTTTCTTCTCTTTTTTCCTTTCACCTTGATCTTCTCAATTTGTTTCCTAATCAGCTTCTATGAGCCAAGACTCTTACTCCATGGATACTTAAGCATATACATAACTCCCACCCTAGGCAGCAAGTGCTCACCTATTATCTGAATCAGTAGGACTTATGCAGATGCTTAACTGTGCTTGAATTGTACGAAAGGGGAAGTATCATGAGTACAACTCCACTGGCAAGACACAAAAGAGCTAGAAAACCACTACAGACAAGTGCCTTATGCTGGCAGCATACAGATTTAGTTACAGTTTAAGCAAATTTTATTTAAAAAAAAAATGTCAGGAACTTCATTAACAACACAAGTTGTGAGAAGTTTTAAAAAACAAGAATAATTATACGAGGCTTTGCATCCCTCCTTCTGCACTCCGATCCACATAAACGCTCCTCAGAGTACCACCCGATTCGCTCTCAACCTTTTGTGTAGAGATACAACACTAAGATGTAGCTAGGTATATAAAAGGAATGAGCATTAATTTTACAGGATTGTTTTGCTGTTTAGTAAAAGAATCATGATACCTAAAAGCCCTGTATGAACTGAAATTTGGCAAAAACCATATCCACTGGTGTGCAATAAACACATCATAGATTGTCCTACATATTATCTTTCAAGCAATTAACTCTCAACAGTTCATAAAATTAACTTTCTGTACAAATCTAGAGTTCAATAAATGGTTCGCAGTCTTCAGCAGGCAGTAGTTGAAAGTATCTATCATCTATGTTGTGAAAAAAATAGATCACTAGCATAAGTGCTTTCATATATCACGTTAGGATGGGACACGGTGCCCTTTTTCTTTCCATTGGGCCAAATGTGAAAGCTTAGCATTAAAATCCCAATGCAGAAGGAGCTCATAAGCTCCCTAGATCTGTTAGAAAGCTGAATAGGCACATTGGATCTGATTTTTTATAGATGGATAGAGATTAAATCCAATGCTTTTTGTAGTCTTGAGCAGATTCAATCAAACACTGAAGATCTCATTTTGAGAAATGTTGAGTATTATTCACTCCATTGACTTCATTACCCTTGTGGAAGATGCTTGTTTAAATATTGCTGTGTAACAACAGAGTAAGTGAAACCCTCATTAACCAGGCTAGGCTATTTGCAGGCTTCTGATTCAGGACACCAGCTCTGCAGCATTGTTCCTGACTGCTGTCTGCACATCTTGAGTGTATGTTGGGCTGGAGGCTCACTTTTGAAAATGTTGTAGCATTAAAAACATGTTTTCCCTAGTGGACAATTCTTAAAATGACCAAGCTGCATCTAAACTGAAATTTAATGACTGTCACAGGAATAACTCCATCTCCAACTAAGTGGGGAAGGTGACAGATAACCTGCATGGTTCTGTTCACAACATGTCAGTCGTTCTTCAGCTTCTGAAACAAGAAAGCATCATATAAAGTGCACTAACAGTCCCACAAAGAAAGCTCTCTTATGGGAAAGAAAATGTCCTGTAGCTCTTGACCCATTAACTATTTTTAGTTTTCTGGTTGTACATTCCAATCTAACTTGGAACAAGAACTATTGGAAGTGTATTTGTGTCACCCAGGAGAAAAAAAAAAAATCATGTAATCATTTCAGTCCTCAGTAAAAGCTCAGAAGTAGAATCCAAGTGGTGCACCCCATCGTGGTAGCAGTGAGAACGTACCCACTGCTTCAGCCCTTACCATTTTGGGTTAAGCCACTCCAGACCATGACTGTGCTCCATGTGACATCTCATGGGGGCTGAGACGCGTTTACAATCCCATAAGCGTGAATGCTGACCGTTTTTCAAAAGCCAGTTGTCTTGCACACTCTTGCATTTTCCTGATGTATCTTTTGGACTGAACTGACAGACAATGTTGGTGTCGTCATGCAGGTATGGATTGATGCAGCTACTCAGATATTTTACTCCTTAGGAGCCGGGTTTGGCGTTTTAATTGCATTTGCCAGTTACAATAAGTTTGATAACAACTGTTACAGGTAAGACAGCCTATTCTTTCATTACTGCTTCAGAATGTTACTATTTTACTCTAACTGCAGCTGGGCTAAGTACTAAGCTACCTTTTTTATCTTCAGTCATTTATTAATGATGGTCATCCCTGTGTGGACGCAGCAACCAACCCAAATCTTGAAACACTGTCTTCCTTTCTGAAATTTTAGCAACACGAATCTGCCAAGATATCTGCTGTACAGCAAAACAGAATGGGATTAGGTTTGGACTTTAGACAGCTGTGTAAACGGTGCTTGTGTTTGCCTTTCAAAAGTACCATTAAGAGCAACAGTGCACACAGGATGAAATCTTATTGGTCCAGGAACTAAAAGCAGAAAGATTCCAGTTTCCAGAAGTGTTTCTGTGCTTTGGGATTATATTTCTGATATTTTATGTTGAGCTACAATTTAGCATATGCGCTTTAAATCAAGTCAGTTTGTAAGTGTTTTGCTGAATCACCACCGTGGAAATTCAACCAGAACTGCTCTGCACCTTCTGAGAACTTCCAACATTTAGAAGTTTTATTAACATTCCATTTTGGAAAGAAAACAAGCATCGCTTTAAAATTTCACGTGAAATATAAATTCAGAAGTTACATGTATGTATCATAAATACATTATGAAAAGAAGGATGGCAAAAAATGTTAAAGTGAAAAGGGACAAGAAAATACGTAGATTTGAGCTGCCTTAAACAGCCTGAAAGCCAAAATCATGGAATACTTCCACTGACTTCAGAGAGCTTTGTACTTAGCCCAGAGTGGCTTTAGGTTGCCAGCTGATTATTTGCAGTAGGTAATATTACTGGGTTTGAGAACCCTTCAGCTAGAATGCTAGCCATAGCAGTCTTCCAAAATAACATTTACCATCTTCTGCAAATAATTTTGCATTAATCTCATAGCAGCACTGTTTTGCTTCTGTGTTCTAATTTGCTCTGAAATGGAAAAAATCCACTTGAAACTAAGAAAACACCACAGACTATACGTGAAATCATATTATTTAGCTCCTAGCTTACTATATTTGTTCAATACTGCTTCACAAGCCTTGCCTTCCCTGTAAGAGTAATCTGTAGTTTCATTAAATTCTAGTTCTCCCTATAAAAACAAGCTTTAATTCAGTAGCATTTGCAACGCTTACAAATATCCTTCTTTTGGTCAAATAAGTCCATAATGTGCTGACATATTTTGTTCAAAAGGCTTTCTTGAAACAGAATAAATTGAAAATAGTACTGTTTCCAAATGAAGGCCAAGACTCAGAACTATACTGACCCATCTATGCTTCAACACAGCTTCCCTGAGAGCAACAGTGTCAGTAATGTAAGGTAGGGTAACAATACTGAAAATCAGGGACAGAAAATATGAGAATCTGTACTTAAACAATCATCTAGTTTTACATGCAAAATAACTGTGAGCTAGCTCAGCTCAGTTAGTAAGCAGATAAGCATCATGTAATCCAGTTATTGACTAAGCGGAACGAAGCATTATTCACTTGCATAAGAATGTTTTAGTGTTGTGGGAAACAAGAAATACTGTTGCCATCTTAGCAGTGACAAATACCTAGCAATTTTTCTCTTTAATGACTGAAAAGAATTTGAGTTTATGGGTCCAATCTGGTGTTTCTTGATCCTGCTGCCTTCCCCCAGGAAAACATTTTAAGAATTGCAGGACATAAATTCTTCAATGTTATCAAAATAAAGTAATATAAGGAAGATGATAAAGTTTGGTGTATGGTACCTACGGTTTTGGGTAGTGTAACTGATGAAAGGAAATCATATTTACTTTCTGCTTATTAAAGCACTGTTTGGCATTACTGATGTTCACAGAGACACGTCCTCTGTTCTAAAGGCCATATGCAGCAAAAGCTTACATACAAGACACTGTGCAGATTAGGCAGACATCTAAAGACATACGGTCTACTTATCTTCAAGCTAGGTTTGGTAATAGTGGTTATTAATACCCAGGAAAACTCATACATCTATCATAATACCATGACAGATAGATTAAAAAACACAACTTTGTACAATCATTACTATATGATGCACACTGTATAATATTTAACCTTTAAACTAAATTCACTTTTGTAACAATCTGATAAACAAGAGCTGTATTTTTTTCAGAAAAGCCTAGCTGACTTCATAGATGAAGGGACCCCATTACAGATTAAGGATGTTATCCAGTGCCATCTGAATGGCAGCACAGTTTGCTGAAAATGCACTCCTGGGGTTGTCTGAAAATACTCTTGAATATCTGCTCACATAAATTGATAAAAAAAATAAGGCTCTCTCACTTCAGGGCACTCTCTTGCTATGCTTCGGCTACCAGCCACGATGATGACATTGCTCTAGTATCTTAATATTTAATATAGCTTTGCTGATTTTTTTGAACAGAACTCAGTTTTAAATCAAAATAGTAAATGAAGGTAGGTCATTTCCTAGCATAGTATGCTGATACAAGCTTTTGGATTATCAAGATAATTGCACAATTAGCATTTTCACAAGAATCTGCCTCTCGCTATAAGACAATCCCCATCTAGTTCTTAAAGTGCTTTTTTTTCACTGGGCTGTTCTTCTCTCCATCACTAGGGATGCTTTGCTGACTAGTACCATTAACTGTGTCACAAGCTTCATCTCAGGATTCGCAATTTTCTCCATATTGGGCTACATGGCTCATGAGCACAAAGTTAAAATTGAAGATGTAGCCACTGAAGGTAGGAAGTTAATTCTATATTAGTTTTACTACTTTCTGTCCACCATTTCTTTGCAAATGTGTTTATATTTGTTTCAAATCAGGGTGTGAAAATCTCATGGATGTGACCTGAATTAAATTATTCGGTATACATGCCTTGCTGAAATGTGCACTCTAAATGGTATTGATTGATCTCATCTCTACTAAATTGAGGTTTCCTGACATTTTGCCCCTCACATGTTCAGCCTGTGCAACAAACAGGCATTTATCACTGCACTGTATCTTGTGAAAGTATTGCTGTTCAGTGCCGTAGGTTACTGTTTTGGAGGGTTCTGGTAGGCTTAGCTGTGGAGTCCTTTCACTGGTAACAGGTCACCCATCATTTCAGTTCCTGTATCTCTTATCACATGCGGGAGCTCTCCTGCCAAACACTGGAGTCCACATCCACACAGTTCATTCTCTACTACGCAGTTGAAAAGTAGCTAGCAAGGTTGTGAATCCCATAAAAGATTACTAGAAGTGGAAAAGAATGGGATAGATTATATGTTTTTTAATACAAAGCTGTCATGAGTACGTTATTAAAGTATTTTGGATGTATTTTTTGTATAATGCAAATTTTGTTTTAACAGCTACTCAGAGCGTGATGTGGACTGATGTAAAAGTCAACTTAGACAGAATTTATCTTATTAAAATGAACACTTTTGTGAAGCTAAGAAACATCATTTAGTCATACTTTTTTCCTTCTATTTCAGGAGCTGGTTTAGTTTTCATTCTGTATCCAGAGGCAATTTCAACTCTTTCAGGATCTACATTTTGGGCTGTGGTATTCTTCATCATGCTCCTTACTCTTGGCATCGACAGTTCTGTGAGTATTTTTTCCTTCTTGCCTTGACATTTTTCCTTTACTGTTATATTCTGTAACTGGAGAGGTATCAACCTTAAACAGGGGCTTTATTACATTTCAAATAAACACTCTGTACATTCTCTGAATCTGTTTTCACAGTCACAGCCAACATACCAATAGTGTTGCTCCAGGCAGTATATTTAAAGACTCACAATATTTAAGAGGTTTAGAAAAAGATCAAATCTTTTACAAGCCAGCAAATAATTACTCACTGCTGCTTTTTTATGACCTTACAGAGGGGCTATTCATCAACAATTATTACTATTTAAAGGTATGACCCAACATCACTACTATGAACTATTACTGCTACGAACCTGCACTAAGGTTTTGGAACCCTACTTGCAAAACACAAGCCACAGTAAGACATTGGATAGAGTGGAGATTTTTACATGTGCTGAAATTCATTAATCTGCTCAAGATAGACAATGTCTGAAGGTAGTCAGGATCACGGAAACTTCAGCCCAGAAAATATCCCAAAACCCATAACAACTTTTGTACTGCTTTGTTCTTGCCAAACAGGCATCAAGACACCCTGTTATATTTAGCTTAAAGGTTGATTAATCTCTGGGAAAAACAAACAGGGAGGAATATTGAACCATGAACAAACATTTATCATTTTTTAGTAGGGTAGGGGTTTTTTACTACTCTAAACATTGAAATCTCTTTTGTAGTTTCAGATTGTACAGAGCTAATCTTGGAACTTCTTGCTGAAAATAGCAAAAAACAGTGTCTCCATTGCTTACAACTTCAGAAAACTTCTTTCCTTTTCAAAGACAAGAAAGGGAAAGAATGAACTAACTTGGAGGAGAGCAAAACTAAGAAAAATTAGGTTGCAGCAGGAAGCTTTGATAATCATTGGCAAAGAGATGAATGAGAGGAGTGAGGTCTGAGCTGTAAAGGTCAGATTCAGGTCTACATGTTTCTGAGGTGTTTGGATTTTTGGATTCCATCTCAGGTTCAATTAAGTTTGTCTTTATACACTAAGATCCAGATCCTTATTCAAAAGTTTGAGGCGAAGGTATACCTGGGTTTGTAGCTTGGCCATTTTCCAACTGTAAGGAAACATGAAGGATGAAAAGTAAGGGTTTAGCACAGTGTCAGGGCATGAATGACCAGTAGGAACAGGGCAGATTTAGAAGAAGAAAATACACACTCAGAAGGGTTAACTTTGCAACAGCAGTAAATTTGGGGCAATGTGAAGAAACATTTGAGTGACAAAGACACAGGGCTTTAGATTGCAGAACACAGTTTTCCTACAAGTGGAGAAAGCTCTTTCTTGTGGAGTTCATTAAAATAGTGTGAACTGATAAACTGTGGACAAGTTTAGCTGTTTCTTTCTAAAAGGGGAGGGATCTGCTTGTTCATGTTTCATTCAGGATTTTTCATCATTTACCTAAGAAAACTGAGGTCATGCAGTATTTTTTATGGTGGTCTTCTCAACTCTGCCCCTACATTTGACTGATTGAGTCCCTGAAGGGAAAATTAAAATTTTTTGCATCTAGAAAAAAAAATAAAATCAAATAACCCCAAAGCTTAAGAGGAAGAATTATGTATGACTAGTTTTATTCATGCATATAAACCTGCACTGGCACAGAAATACAGACATCTGTACAAAGATGGAACTGTCAAAATGTTTAAGCGATAAGAAAACTGATCGTGCAAGTTTAAGCAAGCAACAACAAAAAGGATAGAAAATGGAACAAATGTTTGCAGACATTTTTTGGAGTAGCTATCTTGCTTGGAATGGGGAATTAACAAGGGGAATAAATTGTGATACGTTAAGAAGTGGTCCTTAGCGAAAATAATCCAAGCTGTCTCTTTCCTTTTTCATCTTCTCCAAGACCATTTAAGTGCCAACATGGTAACAACTTCTGAGA
>VYZM01008742.1:79991-103659 GCA_013398915.1 Dromas ardeola | reverse complement strand
TAACTTGATCCTCCTCAACCAAGTGGAAGTATTCCTTCGTCCAGACTTTCCCTGTTACCTCCAAAGTCTGGGACTCCTGAGGGCTGGCCTGAGCAGTAAAGACCGAAGCAAAGGCACCATTCAGTAACTCCGCCTTCTCCGCATCCTCTGTCACCATGGCTCCTGTCTCATTCAGCAGCACGCCCACATTTTCTCTGGTTTTCCTTTTGCCTCTGATATACTTGAAGAAACACTTCCTGTTGACCTTGAGATCCTTTGCCAGGTTTAATTCTAAAGAGGCCTTGGCTTTCCTCGTTTCATCCCTGCATATTGCTAGAGGTGGACTGACTGAACCACCAGTATGGAAAGCTGAGGGATGGAGACTTCACAGAAGTGGCAGGGGGAGCAGAGGAAACAGTTCATTCTAGTGGTAGTTTGGAGGCTAAAAGGGCACAGACTGTCTAAGTTACACATTGCTGACAGATGGATGCACTTGCAGAGTCCCCAGAAAACATCAGACAGAACAGAGAACACCTTTAACTGGAGATCTGCAGGAAGCTTTTTTTTATGGTTTATTTTTTTTTCACCCACTATGACTCACAGCTGGGAGAAGAGGTTGGGTGTGATCTTTTCAGGGTATTGGCTCTACAAGAAATGCTCCTGCTAAGTTCTCCTGCTCTGTTATGAAAGTGTGGTATGACTAAGAGAGCTGTGCCGTCAGGAGTCTGTGCACACAGACCAGCCCCAAAATTGCCCATAACCTGGACCTGCTATGAGAACTTGAAAGTTAATTACCAATTGCTTCAAAAAGGGAATACACTGAAAAATCAAATACTTCAGGTCTCAGTTAGGACAAACTCTAAACCCCTATCGGTTGCCCATCCCCCTTCACATACTCTCAGGGAAGGTATATGTTACTAACAGACTAAAAAATTCCCCTGTATAGCTGCTTTCCCCAGGTAGATCATTAGAAGAAAAAACAGATCAGAACATTTCAGTTGTGTTAGGTAAAATATGACTGAAACATGCACAGTTACCAGAGCAATTAATATGGTATAAAGACCCATACAAACAAGAACAGCAAAGCCATATTATAATTTCTACAGTTTTTCTGAAAATATTTACAATTTTGTCCTCTCCTCTGAGCAGCTGTAAAGCATTCTTTCATTCCCTTCCTGTGCCTAGGGAGATCCAGGAGGGAAAGCATCCTCAGCTTTGCCTCAGGGGACACATGGCAAGACACACTTGTACCTCATACCTCTGTGAAAATGAATATCTATTATCTAGTCAACAAAATCTCCCTTTACAGTTCATGAAAAGAATTAAGAACCCCAAGTATGCGATTCATGAAATAAATAATTTATACACCTCACAATTGCCTGTTTTACTCCATTAAATATAGATTAGGCTTATTTAGCTCAAAACTAGACACTTAATCATCTAAAATTCAGTTAAATGATTCCCTGCATGTGTTTTCTTCTCCATGTCTGTCTTTTTGCAGACTCTAACAGTGTCGCATTCCACATATTACTTTGCGTTATTTTGTATTTGCCACAGTGAGGAGGAGGTTCTTCTGATATACAACAAATAATCATTCTGTGGTACTTAAGGTTTTTGGCCGAATCCATTTAGATGTAGCATTAAATGTCTTATGACTCAGTTTGAACCCCAATGAAATAAACTGAAAGTCTCCCAAGTTTGTGCACTGGAATTGTATTTTTTTTTTTTTTTTCCTAGGCTGTGATTTTCCAAAGAATCTCTCCTCAATTTCAATTTTAAGAAGTTTGTAGTGAAAATGCATGTTAGTATATAGTTTTGGACTGAGAACACGCTTTTATAAATATCAAATTAAGTTACATGTTAACAGCTTAGCTGCAAGGTAAATTTCGTATATGAAAAGGGGCCGTGGAAATCGTTGGAGTAAGTTCTTTCTGAAGACTTGCCACTCTTATTGTCTAATCCTCTTCCCCTCCCCACAGGACTTTTATTGCACAATATATCTTAAAGCAAAATTCTTATTTAAAATCAATAGAAAGCAATAGGAAAAGTTTAACAAAGAAACCATCTTTTTGGAATAAAAATTGTTTACAGATCATTTTGTAGTCTTACTTTAGGGTCGGTTTCATAATCCAGAGCTGGTTCAGAGGTTTTATAAATCATGCACTATCTGGATCCACTAAAAAGAATGCAGTTGTTTTAGCTAAGGAATGCAGCAGAGAAAAATGAAAAACAAAATAGTTAAATGAGCAACACGATTTTTTTCCTTATGCCTTTTGAAAAAGTACTCTTGAAAATAACATACTGTGAGCTAATATTAATCATATGAGGACAGATCATGTAAAAAGCCTATCTAGTGATCTAGGTCCAAACTTCATAAGGACTGTGAATCCTGTTAAATTTTCATTTTTATGCTTCTAAACCATTTTTATATTGTAACATTTATTTTAGATAATGCTCAGATCTATAAATCATTTTGCTTTACAACCCTTGAGTCTTAGGATTTATGAATGCAAACGAAAATCTGTTTCCTATTTGTATGCTCTACTGTTTGGAATTACATGCTAGCAGAAGAAAATCTGTCCTTATACAAATGTGATTACACAAAAATATATGAAGCTGCCCTTGCTTAGGTATAACTAGTCAGCTTCAATTGGGCAGATCTGGTGTGTTATTTTACTTGAACTATATAATGATAAATAAAGTTCCTGGCTCACAAGAAGAAGAATGCTATTACAATATATATGAACCGTATATTTCATTCTGTTTCTGTTTTGTGACTGTAATTCACTGTAAGACTCAAAGGTTGGGGATCGAGTGTTCCCAGTTTAACATAAATTTATATCGTCTTTATTCCCAGTACCAATTTTATTCTCAGTGAATGCCCAGTCTGGGCACTATTTTTCTTAGGGTGTAAATTCCTTTCTTTGATTCAGATCAAAATTCTATTGTGCACCTAAGTTAATGTTTTCCAATGGAAACTACTATGCATTCATCAAGGATTTCTCATCTTAAAAAAATAAGAATATCAATCAAAATATCCTCATCCTCCTATAGTTGAATGCAAAGGAGCTTGTGTTTTTGCTTACAGCACAGAAACACATAGGAAATGTACTTGCCTTTTCTACATTAGTACAAAAAAAGCCTCCATATAGCAATGGGCCTAAATTACTAAAAAGTTTTATTTTGTTCCTAATACACTTAAAAAAATTAAATAATTTAGGAAAAAAAAGTGTGCAATTTATACAAACTTTATTGACAGAACTAGAATTCTATAGTATTTAGGCAGTCGAGATGCTTCTACAATCACTGAATTCTTTGATAAAGATGTGTGATCTTTTACATGCTAACCAGTTTAGGTCTGTGAGCAAGAGGGATGACAAACAATATCAAAAGTCTATTAGGTACCTTTTCAAGCTTGTATAGTGAAGACAACTTAGTCTCTGAAGGCAGTGACACATACAAGAGAATGTAAGTCTCTTCATTTTATGGTCTCTTTTCCTACGGGTTTTCATAGAAAAAATTCAAATGTAGTTACTTGAGATGATTGCTTTCAATAGCATTTCAAGAGCATATCTGTAGACTTAGACGTATCAACCATCCTCTTGCTGTCAGACAAAGCAACTTCACAAGAGCACTGTGAGCTTCACAACTCAGCCTTGGATTGATTAGGTCAGAAGAAGAAAGATTAGGAACATATGACACCCAAAAAGAAAAATCTCCTGGGTCAGTGGAATTTTCTCCTCTTTTAAGGTTATGAGAAGACTAATACCAGCTACGAATGTTAGCAGGATTTCCAAGATCCTGATCATGCAATGTCTTCTATATAACAGACTGACGTACGTACAGAAGTCCTACTGAAATCGGTGTTGCATTCAGACACAGAGATCTGCCCAGTTTTCACTACATTGCAATTACAGTATGGTAACAGAAAAGAAAAAGTGAATGAACAATACTTATTTTACAAAAGAGTAATTAAAATAATTGACATTTTCAGTCATCCACATATATAAGCCAAAAATCCATTCTCAAAGCACAATTTACGTCTTGCAACACGTGTGCTGTTGTGTTCTGTGATGAGTGAATGCCTTAATGCTTACATTTAAGTGGCATTCCTATTCAATAATCCATCTGCTCAAATGATGTTTCAACGAATGGCACTCAAGTTCAGTTTGACAGACCTAACAGGCTACATCTTCTTTTGAGGGATAACTCCCTCACTGTTTTCCACAAGGATTTCGATGGACTTCTGTTTATCTTTGTTTTTTCTCAGGGAAAAAATTGGAAAAAGGGCATGCCTATAATAATAATGTGCACTGCACAGAAGTCTTGAAGTACAGAAGTCTTTTCTAGAGAAGGCTCATATCGTATCAGTTTAGTAATTTTCCCATGGGGATGTCCATCCAGGTGTTTTCAATGACAAATCAGGGCAAAATGGGCAGCTCCGTTGATAATGTAGGACATTTTTTTTAAGCACATTTTGTAATCTATTTCAAGAGTTTCTTCAGGATATGGATCTCTGGCAAGAACTGTGTAGACAGCTACTGAAGTGGTATACATTTCAGGAATCAATACTGACATGGCTAGGCCATAAAATAAAAATAGGACAAATTACTTTGACTGAATCAAGTTTGTCTAATTTTTTGAAAGGTCTCATTTTATTTACATATAAATATGCATTGCATATTGCTGCATTGGCAGCACTGACTATAGTTCTTAGGCAAAAGCTAACAAAACATTAGTTGATTTCAATGAAATTAATAAAAAACCCCATTGAATTTAATTAACTCCAAGAGGAAAAATCAATAAAGCCAAATGCCTAAGCATAGTTAAATGTCATAGCCTATCAAAAGCCATATGTGATTTAAAGCTGGCAGTGTATCAACAGTCAGTTAAGAAACTGACAGAAAAAGTTAGTGTTGTACTGATTTGTATTCATTCTTGAAATGTAGCCTTTCATTGGAATTGTTTTACCTTTACACCTCTCAGAACACAGTCAAGAACACAACAAGAATGAGGACCTAGTATGGGCCTTCCAGATGCCTATTGTAAATTAAGAAATGGTCCTTTGCTTACCCTCTTCAGGGTAGATGAAAGTGTATTCACTTTGAACAACTATACAAGGCTCATTCCATTCCTATTATCATACTTCTCCTTTAGCTAAAAAATGGAATAGAAAATTTGCCTGACTTCCAATGCTGAACAACTTTGTTACAGTGTGTCCCTGTGATTTACTGTGTGTCAGTAGCCTTTTTTCTTATCCTAGCCTGTATTCTGTATCTCAGAGACTATTTTGTACTCTTGGACCCCTGGGCACACTATGGTTCTCGTCCACTGGGTCAGGTGCTACTTAATATAAGGCATTCATTCATTTAGTGTCGTTATATAAACACTCTGGCTGCCTAGATAAATATTCTGTGTTCATGGCAGTGGAAGAGTTAGCTGAAGGTGGGCATACAATATTTCATTTACCAAATCGCAAAGACTATTTGTATTGTGCATATAAAACAGAAAGAGCTTATAGTAAGGTTTTGCATACCAGACTTGTTTTTTGCACCCTAGAAAAATTCTCCAAGCCAAGTCTACATTGGCTGCTACAGAAGGTTGGCTTAATACCTACAAAGAGAGGCCAGGGCACTTGTTCAAACAGATCCAGTACCCCTGGCTCTTAGTATAGCTAGCACAAAGGAGATATAACCAGGACATGTTTTGAAAAGCAGCTGTGAAGAGAGGGGTTATGCAAAAGGCATGTATTTCTGACTCTCGTCTTGGCAGGGGTGATTTCCAAATCCTCAGTTCCATTGCACTCCACCTAAATAGATTCAAGCTACTTGAAATTTATGTGACTAGAGCTAATTTTTCTCAAGAAGCTAGCTGAAGAAGCATGATGAAACACAAGAGTAGGCATACTTAGCTTACATTGTTTGTTTATCTTTGGCTGTCATGTAGCATGCTATAGGACCTGCTTTTTGCTTGCCATATTAATACACAATCTTCTATTGGTCATGTCATTTCACCTTTACTGTCTAAAACATAGGCAACAGAAGATTTATGCAAGGTCATATTTTATGAATTTTATCTTCTTTGTACACACACTTGTAGTTGTATCACACTGTTATTCTACTGAATAAACTTTGAAGTTCAATGCTAACTTTCCTGCTCGTATAGAAAAAACTGATTTACATTCACATTATTCAGAAATACCACTACTGTGTAGAAGGTAACAGAGAAATTTCCAGTGTCTCTCAATTCTAGAGGCATGGGTTAGGCTTTGGGCTTCCCAAAACTGTCAAACAGGCTGAAGAAGCCAGATCCTACTTGTCTGAGTATTTTGGGGTGTGGTTCTGTTTGTCTGTTTGTTTATTTGTTTTGTGGTTTGCTCATTTTTTAAGAAATGAAAATGAGCAAAATCTCATTGAAATACACTCTTGATTGCTACTATGATGGTAGCAATTTTAATGTTCCCAGGTATTTCAGAATGACATTTTATGATTTATTTTTATTTATTCATTTTAAAATAAAATAATAATATTGGCTTCGCATTATGGAAAAATCGGTTTCAGAATGTGTCTTGTAAGAACAAGATGTTAAATGCAGAAATCAAAGAACCTGCTTTAGCAGTAGTCTAGTTAAAATCCACCAGAACTGCTGAGACTGAAAATAAAATTTATCAATAATGTTTATATGGAAAGAAACATTTCAAACATTGATAATGAATATAGCAGGTTCTTGCCTTGCACAGCTCTGCATGACAACTAGGTTTCTTTTACAGTGGAGAAATTTCCAGGTAGTCTAGAGTCATCATAGCTGGTTTATATCATTTCCAGGCTCAAAGCTGAATATTCATCAAAGGTTTTAGTTAGGGAGTGTTTTGTGGTGGGAATAGCCAGAGACTATCTTCTCTTAATGTCTTTTTTGAAATATCTGTGAGCATAAAAAACCCAAACATGTTCACATTATTATTGCCAGTGTTCTTTTTTGGTGAAATCTGTGTTAGCCTCAGTAACAGTAAAGTACAAAAACAGGTGAGCAGATGAAAACAGTAGTATTAATTCTTGCTGTGGTATTGAACTCCTTAGCTGAATTTATCTTATCAGAGCAACAAAGAATCCTTGGAACTAAAGAAATCCCACATTTAATGTTAAGAATGTGCTGAAAAAAATAAATTTATCCTTGAACCAAAATCAAAAAAATGTTGAATCAAGGCTTAAATACTGTAGAACTAAAAACTGGTATACTCCAGAAGCAGGAAAAAAATCCTATTCATTTTGAAGACAGAAAGACACTGAAGTAAAATAAGATCTTAGCTGGCAGAAGTTTTCCAGAATAAAATGAATATGTGAGAGATGACGTAAGAAGCGTGAGTAGCTGGATTGAAAACATATAGAATAAACAGCAGCTTACAACACTGTTTTAGAAACAGGAAAAGACATCTGGGCTTCAAATAATCATGCTGAAGAAAGGAGACAAATTTCAAATCTGTTCAAAAGAGATGGCATTTCAGCAACTTTCCAGGGTGGTTCCTCAGCCAGAGCTCCTCCTCTTACTGTCCTATATCTGTTGATTTTCAACAATAAACACCTGCCAAAATCAACCTGAAGTCTATTTTGGACAGAAAATATAAGATTACCAACTGTTTTAGAAGAACAAACACAACAAAATGCTTTGAAAATTTCAAGAACCATGGTATTTTGGATTCTATCCATATGAAATACTGCTCTTTTTCAAATACATAAGAGCATTTACTGGTATAAAACAACTCTGGGAATTGTCACTGTCATGAAGGAGATTACTGTCTTGCACTCTCCTTATGGAATTTTCAACTTCTGAACCAGCCTGTGACTAAACTTTTATAATGAAAAACGTTTGCAGTACTAATACTGACCTCATTTGTCTTTAAATGCTAAA
Source organism: Dromas ardeola (assembly GCA_013398915.1). NCBI lineage: Eukaryota > Metazoa > Chordata > Aves > Charadriiformes > Dromadidae > Dromas > Dromas ardeola. The sequence continues at coordinate 95,775 of VYZM01008742.1, read as the reverse complement.
TGAACTTTAACCTTATGAATCTAAAAATTCTTCTATAGAAACAAAAATCTGATCATTTATACATAGAAATATAAAATATTGGACTTACTAGTATCCAAGTAAAACACTCTCTGTGGAACAGAAAAAGAACAGGTGATAGTACTATTTGCATCTTTCTCTTTTCCTTTTAATCTTGTTATATTCATTCCAGCAGGTTTATTTTCAGACACATTAGTAGAATCCAAAGCAATAGTCTCTCACAAATCTTAATTTACTCTAGAGAAACCACTACTGTCTGTTACTCCAAAACTGGAGTTTTGTAACTAGATTGATGTGAACATATGTTATACCAGGTAAAAAGAGGTGGGTTTAAATATTAAATAATACCCAATTCTGCATGCTTTGAATGTCTTAGTCATCATTATAAACGACTGCATTTCAGAATTCAGGATGCTGAGGAAGGAAGAATCAGTTCCCTGAAAGAATAACTTATCATTAAAGCTAGTCACTCTGTTGACTGTTAAAGAACATATCTGTGTGTGCATGCTTCTTTGAGTAACGTGAGTGAGGACAATGGGCACAAACTAAACCACAGGAGCTGTCATCTGAACATCATCAAAGACTTTTTCACTGGGAGTGTGACTGAGCACTGGCACAGGTTGCCCAAAGAAGTTGTGTAGTCTTCCTCCTTGGAGATATTCAAAAGCTGCCTGGACTTGCCCCTGGGCAACCAACTTTAGGTGTCCCTGCTTGAGCAGGGAGGCTGGGCAGGATGACCTTCAGAGGTTTTTTCCAAACTCAACCATTCTCTGATTGTGTGTGATTCTGTGTATATCATATGTTTGTGCTTCTGTTTTTCCACCCTTACTGGAAACTCCTATTTGCTCTTTGTTTCCATAATGCTTCGAAAAGTGTGGGTAACTAATAATTAACTACAGCAATTCTTTTTAAGCAATAATACAAGATAAAGAGACAAATTAATCCGTATATCATTTATCTGTCACCATTTTCAATATCTTCATCTGTAGTGAAAACTCTTAAGATTGAGTGAAAAACTATATAATTCTCATTAGTATCTATTTTGACTGAAAATCAAAAAAAAACCCTGTTTTGTTTTGTTTTTCAAATATTGTTCATAGGTACTACATTTAAATATGAGCAGTGAAGACACAGTTGTATCTGTCTCTTGTTTCATGTTCCTCTAAAGCTATATTTTGAAAAAACTTTCAGAAGCTCAGTTCAAAAGTATTTTTCAAAATTATAATACTGATTTTAACCTTTTGCATTGGAAATTCTATGAAAGTTAATCTGGACTGATTCGGAAAACCAGCTAAGGCCTAATTCTAAGGTTTTTCTATCTGATTTCCACATAGCAACCTTATTACCTTAGTAGTTACTGAGTTTCAATTAATACTAATCAATCTCAATAGATCTTTAAAAAATAATAATTAAAAAAGTTTTTATTTTAAGTCAATCCAGACTTGTCCTTATCTAAACCTGTAATGAGAATGGACAGAAGTCCTCATTTCCATTCAATTTGACTTTAACTGATGTTCATTGATCAGATTCTGTCCAGAACTGTTTCTATGATAATAATAACAGTAGGGAGTTCTTGGTGTGTTTTTTTCACATACACATGGAATATTATAACAATGGACTCAGTCTGTACACTAATATGAAAAATCTGAAGATACTTTAAATTAAATCAGTAAACCAGAAAAATAATTAATTCATCTCAGTTTCTAAGTGATTAGTTCCAATTCTGCTGTCAGTGGATGAAGATATACTTCATTTCAATGAGCACTACCTAACTGGCAACTTTTTCTGAACATTCTCAAAGACAAGTCAAAATCTGACTGCGTATAAAGTCCGAAGTTTCTCCTGTACAGGAAATAGACCCCCCTGGGTTATGTTTGAGATGTGTTAGCAGAAAATGATTGGGATATTTTAAGGTTTTCATTGTGTATTACTACTTCAGTAGAGTTAGAGACATTGCAGAATTGCCCCTGAGTCAAAACTAATGACCAAATTTTCACTTCTGTACCTGATTTATCTTCAGTAGCACTCTCCTGGCCAGCATTTGTTCTCCAGGGCAAACCCAGCTGTACTTGCTCCTAAATGTTAATATGATATTGTCCTGTGAATGACTTAATGCATGCCAGACAGGATGCTTGCCTAGGAACAATCCCAGGGTTCTGTCCTAGGAGAGTCCCTGGATCATTTCTTGAAAGGCCATGATGTATGTCTCTGATACAAGGCAGGCAGGGCTTTTTTCTCTCAGAAAGCTCTTGTCATTCATATTTCACTAGTTACAGAGAAAAGGGTTTGGGGGAAAAAGCATCACCATACATATGTTCCTTCAATAAATTTAGGATCAGTTACATGTGGATTTTTCAGGAAAACAGTAAATATTTACTTTGAAATACTTTCTTTCCCGGTGGAGAAAGTATTTTTTCAGGTTGTCAGTTCATACCTTGTTGCATCAATTTCAGAACTGAATATGCTGTTATTTGTAATGACACTAGCATCTGAAAAAAGCTTAGATAAGCACACTTAGATGATTTGCATGCTTTTCTTGAGATCTGAAACATGATTTTTCTTTAATGTAGCATTTTAAAGGTTTTCACATGCATGCCACATACTTTGAATGTTCATATCTATAAATGTAATTTCTGTGGAATGTAATTAAACATAATAAGGTGGAAGTCCATTTTATTATGCAAAGGAAGACTTTTGGGGCACAAATGAGAGGTAAGCTTTCCCTTTCTCTCAGTGAAAGACTCACATGTCTTTGTTTTGGATGGAACATCAATGGCATCAATGGCATAATCTATCTTTGATTGTTCTGGATCAGTTTCTAAGTATAAACTGAAATTTTAAACCGAACTTGGAACCCCATGTTTGAAGAAAGTGAAAATTCATGATGTGCATGAGAAATATCATTATCATAGAATCATAAAATAGTTTGGGTTGGATGGGACCTTTAAAGGTCATCTAGTCCAACCTCCCCTGCAGTAAGCAGGGACATCTTCAACTAGATCAGGTTCCTCAGAGCCCTGTCCAGCCTGACCTTGAATGTGTCCAGGGATGGCTCATTTACCACCTCCCTGGGCGACCTGTGCCAGTATTTCACCACCCCTATTGTAAAAAAAGAATCTTCCTTATATCTAGTCTAAATCTACTGTTTTTTTGTTTAAAGCCATCGCTCTTTGTCCTACTGCAACAGGCCCTGCTAAAACATTTGTCCTCATCTTTCTTATAAGCCCCCTTTAAGTATTGAAAGGCCCCAATAAGGTGTTCCCAGAGCCTTCTCTTCTCTAGGCAGAACAACCCCAATTCTCTCAGCCTGTCCTCACAGGAGAGGTGTTCCAGCCCTCTGATCATCTTTGTGGCCCTCCTCTGGACCCGTTCCAACAGGTCCATGTCTTTCCTGTGCTGAGGGCCACAGAGCTGGATGCAGTACTCCAGGAGGGGTCTCACCAGACCAGAGTAGAGGGGCAGAATCACCTCCCTCGACCTGCCCAGCTCATGTGCAGCTTTTCATCCACCTGTACCCCCAAGTCCTTCTCCATAAGGGTGCTTTCAACCCCTTCATCCCCCAGCCTGTATTGATACTGGGGGTTGCACTGACCCGGGTGCAGGACCTTGCATTAATATGACTTCTGTCTACTTCTACTGTTGATTCTCCATAAAGTCATAAAAAGTTTTCTTTATTGAAGTGCGTTGTAGTGGAATAGGAGCATGCTCTACTTGATCATACTTGTGGAATGTCTTTTGTAAAAAGAAAATATTTTGGAAGCTACATCCATGGAATGAACACAGATTCCAAATCTGACTCTGTCCAGTGAAGATGTTAATCAGAAATGTACTTAAATGATTGAGTAGAAAGGAAATCCAGAACTCACTCGAGTCAGTGCTGAATTCTTGCAAGTTGCCAATGGTTTGGTAAGAGATTTTCCTGCCAGCAGCAATAGGATCATAAGTTCGGCTTAGTTCTGTAGCAACAGGCTTGATCTTACTGAGATTCACTGAGTTAATGGTAAATACAAGATCAGTTGTAACCTTAGAAACCAAGATAAACAAAGAGACTGGAGCAAGTAAGAACATTTCTAAAGGCAAAGGAATATAGTGGCATCTTTGTAATATAACAATGAACTGATCTTCACTATTAGAAGTTCTCTCTAGCATTAATTGAGTCTTGTAGCTGAACATCTTATTTAGGCACTGACTCCCATGCAACAGACTAAAGAGCTGTATCAGTTTAAGGCATAAACCCCTCGTCTTTCTGCTTTGTTTTTCTGCCAGAAGTTATGCAATGGGACTGCAGTAATAGAAGCAAATGTGTTTATGGTGCAACTCCACCACTTCTAGCTTCCGACGAGCAAACACATGTTTCTTCTGTCACCCCTTTTCAAGTTGTCCAGCAAAGCGGTAAGGTAAAAATTATCTCAAACCACGACAATTAAAGATGCCAAAGGTTTCAGTCTTATTATTTTTAGTGACTCGTATAAGTCCCCATATTGTTAAACCATTTTTTAATGTTTTTCTTTTTTTTTTTTTTTTCTCTTGGTACATAAGACATCAGTCCTGATTGCAGTTTTCACCAAAAGGATCCAATAACAGCACAACTCACGAGAAAGGAAATTTCCAATATAATTTATGCAGAGCTGTTCTCTCTGATATTACAATCAGAATATTAATAAAAACTCACTTAGTTTGTACATCCTTGCAAACTCATTAGGCATTTTATGACAACCAGGGACAAATCAGTGCTGTTTGTATCCTCTATTTTTCCTCATTCAGCTACCAAGAAGTTAACTTCCAAAACCAAATGGCACGTAGCCCCTCTCAGTTAAAAGTGAAGAGGGACACCAGGAATTTGCAGAGGAAAGAGAACAAACTGAAGATGGTGAGCTGTTGTCTCCAAGTCTTAAGTCTTATTTCATTCTTGGAATATCTACATTTTCATAAACAAGATTAGTGATATATTCAGGGCCTTGTTGCCACAGTTTTAAAGCACTTGGACAAAATGAAACACATCAAGCCAGGTACTAACCAGTCTTTCAAGGAAGCAACAACAACTCGTGCCAACTCAACATGTAATATTTCCTTTGGATGTTTTTAAGCATAATTTACATTTTTTGTTTAGACATCTAGTGTTTTTCTGCCCTCAAAGTGCAACTAAACTAGCCTGTTGATATCAGAAGATGAGGGAAAAAAAATATGTTTCACAACTGTGTTCAAACCTGCCCCTGCATGAGACGCTCAGAACAACTGAATGTGAACTTACGTGTTCTCCTGCTTCCTTTATATGAAATCACTTAGAAACGGAACACAGTTGAAACAAACACTTCAGTGAGCTCCTTGAAATGACCCAAAGCCAGACATTTTTTTTTTTCTAAGGGGCTGCAAATACTTAGGTCATATTACAGTTGATAGCAGTTTGTTTTGTTTGTCTGCCATAGCTGCAGATGACAGAGATCCAAAACCCATTGACTTGAATAGGCTTTGGATTGACTGTGGGGAAAGGATTTCCACTGTAGATAGGAATGCTAAAAACATAATCATTTAAGGCTCCAGTTTCAGAAAAAACGATTCCAGCCTCTCTCTCTCTGTCTTGCACACACACATTTGCTAAGGATCAAATTCTATCTCCTTTGTTCATGCTAGATAACTATAAAATCACTGAAACCATTCAAAGAGCAAGGTGCAATCCATTGTGAATAAAGCCTTAAATACTTGCCTAGAGGTGGGAATTTTCCTTCAGGCCTTGTTGAAAAGCTATCAGGCACACCCTCAAATGAGGTCAGCAGATTCCCATGTGTTCTTACATGCAACATTGTCATCAAAACCCCCACTTGTATTAAAATCACATTAGGCTGCAAAGTCAGGTACTCCATGGCTAGGGTATGCCAGAACTGGAGCTGCCTTTTCTTCGCCAGATAGAAACAACCTAGCCTCAGGCTAGCTGTGCTTTTCCAAGGCTATAACTCACAGACGCAGAATGACTGGTCCAGACAGCACTCACCAACACATGCACGTCTCAGACTTCCTCAGGACAGCTGAAAACAGGATTGATTCAGTTACCAAGAAAAGAGGACCGAGGCACAGCAGCCAAGTAGCTTGATGCTATCAATCATTTATTTTCAACTTTCAAAAGAAAAGAAATAATTTAAGAGGGCCAGGGGTGCATGAGAGGAGGAGAGTAATGGGGAGGGAGAGAGGAAGAGGGAGAAAGGAAAGGGAGCTCTGACTCAGTCAGTGAATCACTTTTTTTGCTCTGAACAAAAGTTCAGACTTACCATGAACAACTGAAGATCTGCTGAACTGATAGCTTAAGTATCCCAAGGAGAAATACAGTAATTTTCAGTTTCATCTTTTGTTTTTTTCTGTGACAATCCAAAATGATAATATTTCTAAGATTCGTTGAATCCACAAATTTCTATGTTAACCAGATACTAATCTATCAAGGTAGCACATAAATTGACTTGAAAAGGGGAAAAAAAGGAAGAAATTAGTTAAGTTTTGCAAATGGAAAAATGAAATTTCATGCTGAACACAATCAGTGCAATTTCCAGAATTACCCCAGGTAACACAGAAATTGAAGACACACAAAGTGACTGAAACCCTTACAAGATGACTTAGTGCATCTGTCAGGACTTGCTAGGCATTCTGGAGACTTAGGTGTTCTTCCTGGCTCTGTGACTGGCCCACTGGGTTAATCATGGAATCATAAAATGGTTAGAGTTGGAAGGGACCTTAAGGATCATCTAGTTCCAACCCCCCTGCCATGGGCAGGGACACCTCCCACTAGACCAGGCTGCTCAAAGCCCCATCCAGCCTGGCCTTGAACACCTCCAGGGATGGGGCATCCACAGCTTCTCTGGGCAACCTGTTCCAGTGCCTCACCACCCTCACAGTAAAGAATTTCTTCCCAATATCTAAATCTCCCCTCTTTCAGTTTAAAACCATTACCCCTTATCCTATGCTTACACTCCCTGATAAAGAGTCCCTCCCCATCTTCCCTGTAGGCCCCCTTTAGGTACTTTAGGGTCTTATTTTCCAAACCCCAGTAGGATTTAAACTTAGGATAGGTGTCAAGTTTCTCTGCAGAGGCATCGAGGCAGCTCTGTGAAATCACAGCAGTGGAATATGTGTCACTGCAGCATTTGGGGACTGAAAATCAAAGTATCCCCCACATAGCGATCACCAAATTTAAAAACCAATAGAGCTGTAGCTTCTAGAATTAAATTTCTGTCTGTAAATTTTGCATACAACCTCAACCTGGCATCAAAACAATTTTTGAAGCCTAATTCTAATTCACTTATGATTTAATCACCATCATTCTCTCTATTAGGACCTGTTAGCAATTTAAATATATTTTTAAGTAACTAAGGTGGGAGCAGGTGTCAAAATTTCAGTTTACATATTTCTGTTCATAGATGTTTTCCACCATTTTAGACTGCTAAGATTTGTTTTTATTCAGAATTCTTAGTGAAAACTTTCTTCTGAAGTATAAATTTCTTGCAGTCATTTTTTTTTCCATTTCTGAATCTTTATAAAAATATATGCCACAACTGTACTCCAATTCTTATCACCTCTCTCAGTAAAAAAAAAAAGAATGGACTGAGGTAACGTTAAAAACTTGTGTTCTTATTCTATACATTATTTTGTGGAATAGCACAGTGTTTGAAACCAGTTTCCCAATTAAAAGCCAATGTATCTGTTGCATCCTGTTGACAGTTAATATTATAAAGACATGTGCTTTCAGTACTATGGACTACATGTGAATTAAACATCTGCCTAGTATTATAACATCAATATAAAAAAAAAACTATTAGAGCATCAAATTATCATCTTGCAAAGACGGGAGACTCATCCTGTCTCTGGGGACTTTCAGATAGTAGACTGATGCAATACTTGTTCTGAGCCAAGTAAACTTTGTGCTACTTTCTTTCTTTCATTATGTATAAATATCCACATGCATTGTTTATAGGCTGTGTAAACTAAGCAAGACCAGGTCTGATTCACAGCTGTGAAACTAATCATGCTCTATGTACAGGGGATTTCAGGGAAAATTGTTTTATATCAGTACTCTGACCCTTCACAGAGTTCTTTTTCTTGCGTGGTAAAGCTCTAAGGTCAGGCAGCATAACTAGTAAATTAAATCTAAAATTATGTAACAGGCTCAAAGAACAAAAGATTAAAGGTACAAGCAAATAAACAAGCACAATAACTTAAAACGTATATTGAAACAGAAACGTACAGCCTTCAAAGCATAAGTCATCAGCTTAATACAACGCATTAACTGTTTGGTATAAAAAAGACATTACCCTATAAACTATTCCTTCAGCAACCTCCTTCTCTGATGCAGATTGCAATGCACAACAATGGAAAGTCAGCTGTCCTGCCTGAGTGTGCTGGTTTCAGGAGCTCAAATGGAAAAAGATCGGTTCGTGCCTCTCAAAGTGTGAATCCAGATGAGCCTCTGAACAGCTTCCATGCATCATAACAGCAGCAAATGTTTTTGCTGATTCATAGCCTGAATTGCCATTCATAAGGTTGTGCCTTTGGTGATTTTCTAAAACTACTTTGACCAAGAGGCAACACAAACCAAAGGTTTAAAATTTGTCTTTTTTTTACAATCAGGGAAATAAAACCTTAGGGTTCTGAACACAAAGAAGCTTTTTCAGTAAAATAACGTCTATAACTTTCAAATGTGGAACAGGTTCTACTTCATATATGTGTTGTGTGGGATTGTTGGAAGAAAATCAAAAATCAACAAGGACGCAGTGGGATTCATTGCTAACGCCTTATAACACCATAGAAAATGCATGCCACAAGACCCATGGGACCGATGTTTTCCTGGAACAGAAGCTATGGACTAAGCAGGATCCCCATACCACTGGAAATGATAATAGACAGTGAAGACAACTAGGTCTTACACATTGGTTCTTCACTTTTTCCAAAGAGATCTAGAGAGACCTCTCCAGATGTTGCATGGCAGAGTCCCCAGCAACTTGTACAAAATACATTCTTTCATCACTCTTCTTTTTCACCCGTCCACTAAAGAAAGACTTGTTTAGAGGTGATCTGGATCAGGTGCTTTGCTCCAGTAACAATCCTAGGTGAAACAGGAGAATAAGATCGGGAGCTTCAGAGAAGATCCAATTAGCCTGTATTGCACACTTAGCAGGCTGACCCAGACTAAATAAAATAGCCAATGGATGGAGTTAGGTATCTCTGAACAATAATTCTGAAAGCTTATGTACTGAGCAAAGATCCGGTAGTCACAGGACTTTTATGTCCCTCTGCTTGAGATCCACATCCTAAGTCTCTCTCCAGAGCCAGGTGGTTAACATCTTTCTAAGAAATCCTGGGAAGAGATCCCTCAGCTCCCTCTAAAACAGTTTTCACCAATAAGAATCCAGTCATTCCTCTCCCTAACCACTAATTACAAAGTAGACCTTCTTCCTGCTTGCTCTAATTCTGACATCTTTCTTTTTGAACCCAGCTCCAGTGTATGAAGGGGAGGTTACCAGTATGCGGGATTCCCTCTTAGCCTTCATTATAGTATTGTCTTTTGCTGAGGACGGATTAGGCATAGAAAGACTGGTGGGAATGGTCTCACCCACAGAATATTATGTGAAATAGAGAAAATCATTCCACTAACGACTATGTTTAAGAAAAACAAAAAAATTGGCACCTAAGCTCAGAAGAGGGTTTCAAGCATCAAACTGTGGTTTCATTGGCATTCTTAACTGCAGCCTTGAGATGTTCACTGAAAGACTTGGGTGCAAAAAGCTCAAACAAACTGTTGTCTTTAGCATTTCTTATTAACTGTCTTAGTGCTGCAGAGCCAGTTTCAGAGCCTGTCTCCAACTGAGTACACAGGATCCAGAACAGAAATCTACCTCCGCACTGTGAATACCACCCCCATGTTTAAGGTACCTGAATTTTAGGCAGTGCAGTGCTAAGCTGAATCAGCCCCTAACTCTTACCTGAAATTCAAGCAAACCAAAGAATAAAAAAAAATAAAAAAAAATTACTCATTGAGCATTGGACTTCAGCAACTCTAAACATTTCTGAGAATAAAACTTTTTATGTTAATTCTCTGTTTAACCCTTTTTACAGGAAGATCTAGATTCCTGGTTGCAAAATAGTGGAGTGGAAAGGATCTTAAAAAGACAAGTAACCACTGAAATTTGTAGAACTCATTGTTCTTCCCAAAGGCACAGGCCCACGTAGGGAACAAGAGATCATTAATGTTAGTATTTTTCCATTCCATATATCCAGACTTATTTTAGGACTTTACTGCTTCAGACTTTTAAAGCCAATCCATACTGAAATCATGATGTGCCATACAAAATAGAAATTGGAACATGCTTATTTTTTTGGCTCGTGGCAGTTAAGTAGGTGAAATCATCCTGTTTTAATTACAAAGCAACTCCCCCCTAACTATGTTTCTTATGTTTAATGTTTTTCACCTAATAAAATGCAAAGCATTATTACTATATAGAAAAAACTTATGTCATTTCTTGACAAAGAAGAAATATATTTCCTGTTTACCATATGTCTAAATATTGTTCACTTTTCTAGTTCAAACAATGCTACTGAGTCAAAATCAGATTTTGCATAAAGCAGGATTTGACCTCACTCAGGTTTATTCTGAAGAAGACATTTAGGGAAAATGAGTAATGTGTTGAGAAATGTTAGTCTGAAGTCACAAGACAGGAAAAGTGGGTTGTAGCAGTCCTCTTCACGGTAAAAGTACATTTCATTTTATTTAATAAAAGTAAGATGAGCTACTCAGAATGAGGTTATGTTCCTATTGCACTGGAAGTATCCCTACAAACTGAAGAGCTGTCCCCCATCCTACATGTCAAGTATTCATTATGTTTTTGATTTACACCTTTAACTGCCAACTGATATAAAAGACATTATGTCAAACATTTCTCGTAACAGTTATAAAAGCTTGAATCCTGAAAGTGCCATTTCTCGGGCTCATAAAACGTGTAATTCTACTTAGAAGTGCTGACTTTTCCTGCAAACACAAATGACATGGGCATCCATTCAGAAGGACAGCTGTCAGAGAAGGAATAGTTATGTTCTTTTCTTGGTGTCTCAGTGCCAGATCATACACTCAGAGGCAAGAAACTTGGACTCAAAGCTCCTTAAAAGTGAACTCTACTAGACATTTTCCTCTTTCAAGAAGAGGGCTCCAACTACCAAACTCTTAAGATGTTGCCTGGTGGAGTTTTTAAAATAGTGTCTGTCTGGAGCTGAAGCAAAGAAATTTGCTTCTCCCAATCTGTGAGCACACTGTTCATTTAAGAAAAGTCTCTATTCTCACTATTGTTTCTGTGTTTTACATGATTCCTCCTTGTATAACAAGCATAAACAGCCCTGCAGAAGGAATTAAAATTTGCAATCCTTTGGTGATGTCTTGAGTGGAAAATCATACTCCTTTCTTCACATTTAGTAAGTAATTGAAGATTTTTCTGAAAAATAGAAGACAAGATATTGACCCTTTCGGTAGTAGAAAAAGCACTGAACTAACATTTCGTATGACCTGAAACAATGCTTCAACTATTGCTTTGTTAATCACTCTTTTAATCATAGCATCATAGTATCATTTAGGTTGGAAAAGACCCTTAAGATCATCCAGTCCAACCATTGATGTTTGTCTTGTTTTCTTTTGCAAGGGGTAGTTTAAGGAGTTTTTTCAAGCTGTGAATCCTAATCTCCAGTACAGTGAAACATATGAGCATAAGTAATATAAAATTTCTCTTTTCCTCAAATATGTTATTAACAGATGTCTGCCTCCTGCACACTCTGCAAACTGCTTACAGGTGGCAAGGAAATTGTATTAAAACACTATGGCAAAGACTCAGAGTAAGCATGTACGACCTACCCAAAGAGACCTTAAAAGATCCCCAGAAAGTCATCACAGAAGAATAACACAGGGTATTAGAAACAGAAGGGCATTCTTCAAGAAGTGGAAAATGCTTTCAAGCAAGAACAGTGGAATTAAGCATAAACTCTGGCAAGTCTAGAATAAGATAGGCCAAAAATCACTTTGTTGAATAATTGCATGAGGGATAAAAGCTATGAATAAAACTTTTTTAAACATAACAAAAGCAGGAAGCATGCCAGTTTGTCTTCAGGGTTTATAGATTATATAAGAGGTATAAAGGAATTTCTCCAACAAGATGCAGCCATAGCAGAAACACTAAATGAATTATTTGCATTAGTGGTCACTACAGAGGAACGTAGGTAAGCTCTGACACTGAGCCTTTCCTTTTGGCAGACAATTCCAAGGAAAGAACCCACATTGAAGTGTGCTTAGAAGAGTTGTAGACTTCTGATGAGTTTTTTATCATTGATAACATGAAGGAAACATAATAGTCTTCCCTTGAAAATTCAAAATCATATTATATTTGAGATTGTCCAAATTGCTCAAATCTGCTCAGATGCTGAAAGACTGAAGGTACTGAACAAAATGGTGTGTTTTCAAAGAATTTGTAAGGAGAAATCCAGGAAACTACACACTATTAAGCCTCTTTTGTCCTGGACTAAGCAACCAAACTGCGTACCGAACTACCTGAATAAATATGATGTAATAGGGAATACTCCACATGAGTTTTGCTGTGGCAAATCGTGCTTCACTACACAATGTTTGAGCAAAACAAGGATTACAGGTGAGATACCTAATGTACTATACCTGGATTTTCAAAGAACTTTCAAAAAGTTTCTCATCAAAGTTCTTAGTCTAACAGGAAAGGTCCCCTCACAGATTAAGGGTCAGTTAAAGTCCAGGAGACAAATAAAAAGAACAAATAATGTGAAATGTTACTAGTGGCAACCCATGAACATCTGCGCTTCAATGCATGTAGCTAAACATAAATGGCCTGAGGTGAAGAGGAAAACAAAAACTTTGTTGATATATATCTTTTCAAGGCAGTCATGCCAGAAACCGACTTCAGAGAGTTGAAGATATCATATGATACTGGATGATTAGATATTAAAAGGTCAAATGAAAATTAAGTGTTGATAAATACAAAATAGTTAAAAGAAAGTCTAGTTACTCATTTGTCATGAGGGACTTTAAATAAACTACTCTCAATAACGAAAGGGATCTTTGAATCATTGTTACTCCTCTAGAATCACCAGTTCAATGATCATTAGCAACCAGAGGAAAACAGGATGTTACTAAAGACAGAATAAGAAACTTTTTACCACTGTAGAAATCCATGGCAAACACAGGCCTTCCACCCTATGTAAAGTACGCCTCACCATCCCCCTCTCCAAACAAATATAGTAAAACTTGTAAAGGTGTAGAGAGCTGTGACAAGGATGATGAGAGGTAAGGAATGCTTTCCATATGAGAAGATTTTAAATAGACTAGAACTCTTCTCAGAAAAAGAAGGAACTGAGAGTGATTTGATAGGTTGTAAAATCATGAATGGGCTGGAGAAGGTGACTGGGGAATAATCATTCACTGTATTTTATAACATGAGGATGAGAAGGCACCAAGTAGAATTATCGAGCAGTAGGTTTGAAGGAAGTAAAAGGAGTAGTTTTTCATAAAACACCTCATTATATTGTGGAACTCGCTGCCACAGATTACTTCCATTGCCAGAAGTGTAAATGGGTTCAAAAACACATTAAACAAATTAAGAATTGGAAGATCCATCAAAAACTAATAAACCTGATGATGTGATACAATCTTCAGTTCGAGAAAGTCCCAACCAGAGATGGCTGTAAGCTGCATGGCTGTACAGTTACCAAAGAACTTGCTGACAACTACTGACAATATGATATTGGCACAGATGAGCTTTAAATCTGACTAAAATCACATGTTTTTATATTCTTAACTTTTGTCCCAGTTTCCAGCGAGCTCCCATTACTCTGAGCACAGTTCCTGAGGTGCATTACCCCTGTGATCAATCTTTAGTGACTATATTCATCTGACTTAACTTATTTGGGCCTGTATGTTGCACATACACATCCTCATTCATCTTTGACCTTTGGATTACACCCACGGAGAGAAACTGACATTCATTTTAGGTCACATCACTCCAGCCAAGGCCACATTTCTCCCTCTGGACATACGTGTCCCTTTCCCTTGACCACCCAGTTTTTTAAATTATGCATCTTAATTCTGTGGTAACAGTTGGGTAGGACAGATCTGGATGGTAGAGTAGTTTTAGATTCCTTTAGTTTTATTAAAATAAAAAAGGAAATTAAAAAAAGAAAAAGAAAAAATAAATGGGCGAGAACATTAGAAGACATCTAGAAACAGAGAGGGAAACTATGAACACCAAGTTATAAAAGCAGGTGAAGTCATTTCTGATGATTGTTAAAACTTGAACTGCCAATAACATCAAAATATAGTGTTTCTTAAGTGTGTAATGCATTTCCACACATGAAAATTTCAGTCTTTAATTTTATTTTTAACCCACCTTTTCCAGACTCATGTGTTTGAATAATATGAATAAACCACTGAAAATTATTCATCCATTAATCCCTTCCCTTGTCATTGGACTGCAGAGGAATGCTATTGAAGAGAAAAATAGTCCCAGATTAAAAGGAGATTAACTGAAAGTACAATGAAGATTTTTTCATATTTTGTAGAGAAGACCCAGAAATCTAAGCAGAAACTGTAGTCTTCAACACTTTTTTCATCACATGCACTCTGTGTTATTCCAGATATTATATTGTATCTGTACACAGATCATTCCACAAAAATGATTCAATATGACCAGCTCAGAAATAGAAAACAGTGAATAGCACTACTAGACACATAAGAATGAGATCGAAGACATTAACCTGAAGATACTGTGTTCGTTTAAAGAACAGGGGAGATAAGTACAATATCCTGATCAGCAGTATTCCTTTAAATATGGAAACAAAATTAATTCAAAGGATAACAGACACACTTTACTTGACCATGCTGGAAAAGGAGACAAAATGCAATAATGTGGTTTAATTAAGCTACAATGTTATCAATTAATATAAACCCATGTCTCATCTAGAGAATAGATCACATTTTCTCTGTTGGTTTCAATCTGCTAGGTATGACGTCAGCCCCACCTTTTCCTGTTGGGTCCATCGCTGCCCTCCTCTGGTACAAGACTTGAGGAAGGCATACACTTTTTTCCATATATGGATAAAAGGGATCAGCCAAATAGAGATTTCCTTTGTATTATATCTTCTAGCTAATTGGTAGCTAGAGGAGGACTCTTCTAATTCCAACTCCAAGTCATCAAGGAACTGGTGAATGACTGATCAGTGTTTTAGAAAATGTCAATTTTCTTCACTAAGAGACCTTTACTTATGTCATGGTATTTCTGTGAAAGAATCTGAGAGAGGCATCAGCTTTTGTATAATGTGTTTTCATACACACTTCATAGGCAAGTCCAGCCTCACCGCTCACTAAGTCATTAAGTCACTCTTATAGACTTTGTTTATTTGCACCAATTGATCAATTTCCATATGTCTTGGTTGCAGGGCCTACAAGAGTCTCTTTTAGGCCCCTGAAGCCAGTTCCCAAAATCCGTCACCCATAAGCCAGGTAATGCCTTTAATAACTTCATGTATGGCTATAATTTTGAACTTCCATGAAAAAACATTTATTTAGAGAAAAATGTCATGATTTTCATAAGTTCTGTATAATAAGACTTTACTGAGGTTTTCTAGATAAAAAATTTAAGCCCAAACTGAGCAAGACTCTTTAGGTGCTTCAAAATAGATTAAAATTACCTATATTTGAAAATGTCAAAATGTCAGCATACCTTTTTTT
>VYZM01008742.1:33140-70750 GCA_013398915.1 Dromas ardeola | reverse complement strand
GTTGGACGAGATGATCTCGAGAGGTCCCTTCCAACCCTATGATTCTATGATTCTATGATTCTATGATTCTATACTAGAACTAAGAAGTGGTAAATGTGCTAGCTAGTAAGCTCTTTGGAGAGAGGGCAAAAAGAAAGAGAGAACACAGATTTTCTCTCTTCTTCCATTTTTTACTCAAGCTGGCCTAATTTTCACAAAATTAAATAACAGTAAGCCAAGAAGCTGGTGAAGGTATTTTGCCCTGAAGGCTCTGGAAACAAGTGGGAAAACATGTCTAAAATGTAGCGTAATTCTAATCAGAATTTGCATACAAAAGCAAGCTACTGTAATGGAATTGACAATGTTACATTAGTACTGTTTGAAAAAAAATGGATAGATTTGCGGATAGAAAGTACGTATTTTGGGGCAGATGTTCTCTTTACCTCGGTTGCCATTGAATGAACTGTTATTGCACTTTGTCGCAGCTCTGTGAGAAGACTTGCGGTGTCAAAAAAGGAGAATGGTTAAAAATATACAAAGATCTCTTTGTCTTTAATTTTTTTTAAGTCCACATTGTAAGACATTCCATGAAAAAGAATGGGTTTAAAATAAAGACCTTGGAATTAGGATTTTTCTTCCATATCAACCCTTGTGTCTTTGGTATCCAGAGTTAATGACAAATGGCTCAGTGGGTCATTAATTTTTCTCATGGAGTGACTGTGGATTTTCCCTGAATGAAGTTCATATCACGCTCTGATACTCAGGGAGGAACACTGGGATAAAGCAGTGAGAATTTGTCTGTACAGGAGATAAACTGCTGTGATGACTTTACCAATCTTGGTTTATTTCTAATTCCTGAGGACACGTTTAGCCACACAACCCAATACAGCTGTCTTTCTAACTATACTTAATCAAAGGCAAAGGGCTAAGCAAGCATATAATGAAAAAGACAATGCTTTTGGCTTATTGTTTGATATAAACAACAGGACTATAATCAAAGACTACTGTGACTATTGTCCTCAAGTTTTGTTATGTATGAAAAACATTATGACTTATCAGATCGAGACCCATTTGTTCATTTGCTCCCGTCATTCCCACAGTATGATATCATTTGAAGTGATGGATTCTCCCTTGAAGGTGGAGCTTCCACTTAGCCTGCTGCTTCACACTCCTGCAGGTCTCAGTTTGTGAAGTTTGTGATTAATTGTGCCCTGTTATTTTGTTTTCTAATCTATTACTCAAAATTCTTCTCTCTGACTCATGATTTCTTTGAAAAAGCGTTGCTTGGGTATCATAACTGGTGGTGGAGGCTGTGACATGTACTGGTCATAAAGTTTCTGTGAGCAAGAGGTACAGAAGGTGACACGTATTGACACATAATTGACGGAAGGTGATCACGCATATTCCATTTTAGCCTTTCCAGGAAAAATGTATTGTCTTGCAGTAAGTTACAGAGGCACTACTTGCCCTTTCTACTCCATGTATTTCCAGAGAGTATAAAGTGGATGGACTACGACAATAAACAATAATCCAGGTAGTGCAGAACTGTGGTAATTTTTTTTTTTAAGAAACCACGTACCCAGATTGAATGTGATTTCAAATGTCAGGACAACATGGGCTGCTGGAAAAAAAATCCTTCAAGATATCTCAAAGGTAACAGGAAATATAATATCTGGTGACACCAAAATATAAAAGGTTTCTCCAATAACTGCAGGGTTAAGTGTTTTGAATGACTGAAGGAGAGAAGGGTCTTATGAAACCTAGGTACAAATTGTCTTCAAGGTTGGTGCAGACAGACCACAACAGCCAAAACCTGGAAAGAAGTGATTTTGGTCTAGAATTTCCCAAAGAGAGCCAGATGAACAACAAACAAAAGAATTTGCACTAGAAAACAGCATAAATGAAAAAATGACATCTCCTTTCTCAACGTATATGCTTTCCCTCAGCTTATCTGATTTTATCAGAAAAATGGTATTTTTCTTACGCCTTTTGATCCACTGGTCTCAGAATTCTGATGCTGTCTGTAGATGCCATACCCTGCTGTGTACAACTGAATTAAATACACAAACCCAGTCAGCTTAAACCTGTCAAAAATCCTGTTAGAAAGTAGGCTGTGCATGCAAGGATGGCAGTTAGAAAAAGGTTTCAACTTCAATGAAATAATTTACGTCCAAATCATTCAATCCAGTCAGTCAGTTTTGTGGAATCATTTTTCATAAGGACATATCTGAAAGACACTTCAAGATGGACTCAGTCTACAAAGTAGTTTAGAAATGAATGAATTATTGGTGTTTTAAATGACCCTTTAAGAAACACAGATTCTCCCTTTCTCATGTACAGATGTCATCTACAAGCATTCCCTGTTCTGCTGAAATCCTGTCATCCTTTGATCCATCAGGATTTGGCTGTTATCAGAGGACAGATACAAATGTTGTTTGCCCTCTAGATGGATAGGACATGACAAATTTTATTCTGAACTGCTTTGGGGCATAGGAGATTTCAGTTCTTGTCGTAAAAGGATGCAATCCAAAAGTCTTGATGTGAAATAAATTGGAATAATTACAATAACTGTCTAATTATACATGGCATGAAATAAACCTCAATTTCAATACAGTTCAGGAAAATCTAATAAGGTCTGATGTTTACACCTATTTCCTGGCTCTAAACCAAGTTAATGTTCTCATCAAATCTGATTGGCTCTGGCAGGATCAGAATATCTAGCATTATAGTAATTCAAACACTGAAAATAAAGTTTTATCATACAGTATTTTAATCCATATTTATGTTAAAAGTAACAAGTTTTCCTGTCTTTTCTCTCTTTTTCTACCACTCATACTTTTTACCCATATTTTTAAAATTAGGTTTCACACTCTTGGCAATCTTGATAATATGAGGACATCTTACTTTATTAGCAAATGGAGAACTGTGGCACATGGTGGAATATATAATTTTGTTGAGTTATGGAAAGTATAAAATACAGAAAGCTCAATTTTGCTCCATAGTATGATTCGATGCAACTGTACTCATCATTCACACCTAACTAACAAGAATTGTTGTATCAAATAACAGCAAGTTTCTGATGAGGAAGGACAGACGAAGCAGTTCTTTTCCCTATCCCACATAAACACCATAATGTTATCTAGTGCTGGAAATACAGGACAAATAAAAGCAGCTGAAATCCTAATGCCATAAATCCCATATCAGTTGGGACTTCGATCTCTAGAACGTGCCACATCCAAAACAGCAGGTTTATTTTCCAGGACAGCCTAATCTCAGATTTGTGAACTACCTCCCTTCACAGCCTTAAAGTTAACCTCAGGTTGATTGCAAGTACTTCCTTTGATGAGATGGCAGTCTTTTAAATACCAGCTAAAGCTCTGCTGCAATACAGTTTTTGGGCAACCACACAAGATATCTAAGTGTTCTGGAGAAACCCTGAAAGTTTTATGCTGTCATAATTGCAGCCAACTTTGACAGTGGACAGATACCTGCATGTAGATTAGGTAACTTTCATATGCTCATTGACTGGTCCAGGTCAGGGCCTGCATAGTGATTCAGGTCAGCAGACTGTGGCCTCAGGGTAGAAAACACTCTCTTGGGCTATTGGATTATATGCTTAGCAAAGCCTGGAGTCCTGCAGATATGAAGTCTTATTCATTTTGCAGATCTGGAGATTTCCTGTTCTGCACAGAGAAGTTTAGTAGGGTGCATCCCAAGTGAATGGAGGAGAAGATTTCCTGTTATTTCACTGTATTCTCAATGGAAAAGGATAGACATGTACATTAGACTGGATTATTCTCTGGTGGTATCTAAGTGGCATACACAGGCCAGAGAGCAGACACGTGATTTCAATAGCCTGGAACTCCATCTGCAGATCTCAGAAGATTTCTTTTCAAAACTGTTCAAAGTAGCGGGAGGCTATATTAGAGAAGCTCAGATATTCTTTCTTCCCCTTTCTGGGGCCAGGCACTTCAAACTGGAAATGAACCAGTGCCCAAACTGAATAGGCTATACACCACTACATTATAGTATTAAACAGGAAATCCTGAAAGAAGGAAATCAAGTCTTTGGTTCACATGAAAGGCTCAAGATCCTTGTTTGTAAGGGCAGTTCACAACTGTGGATCAACCTGCCAGGTCCTAGCATAGGCCATGGCAAGACCAAGAATATGCATATGAAAATAGGAAAATCTGTCTGGAAACCAACCAGGCACGTCTGGTTTTATGCTAAAATATGAGGAAAAGGGTAAGACTAAGCCTCAGCTTTCCATGGGCTGCAAATTCCTCTCTCTCCGTTAGAAGAAATTATTTGTCTAGGATTCAATTTCAGAGTTTAATGCAGAAATTCAAACTTCATCTGGGCATTGATGCCTTCACAGAAATGAATCAGAAGGAAAATTGTGCTTCTTCATTACTGCATATTTATGGTGACCCTCTGGCAAATGTGTGTGGATAAATTGCAGGGAGTTTACCAAACAATAACACAAACCTGCATAAAGCTCTCCTTTGCCAGGTAGATCCTCACCCTTGTCTTGCAGCCAACAGTGAACTAATACAGAAATCCCAGAAAGGAGTACTGACACTACCTTGTCATTGCAAAGTCAAGTATCAGTGTAAGCTGTAGGAAGTACAGACTGAACAGGGGTTGAGTTTCATGAGTGTCCAAACTGATTTTCAAGGGAAAATGTGCTGTAATCCGAGGAAAGTTGATTGAGATTTGTGTACAGAACTTGATTTTGCACAGAAACTCCACGAAAATCAAGCAGAAATTAGACTCTTGCTGTAGAAGGGAGGATTTTACCTGGTGTAAATTTTTATCCCTCAGAAATCAGGTGGTCTGCTGCCACTGTTCATCAGCTAAAGCTTTGGTCTTGTGTATTTGGTTATTCATATTTCCAGGAGACTGGTTTGGGCAACTGGAGAGACAGTAGGCATGACATAGACATTTTCAGAGACCTGGGGGAGATATTTCCTTAATACAGGAGGCTTCACTCTTGACCAAACAGGTCCACGCAGAATTCTAAAACTGATGAACAGTCTTTTATGACCAAAGTGAGTGCACTGAAGATACACTACAAATTGAATTAGTATTTTTCCCTGTTTGCCATATTAACTAAAACACAGATTTAAATGTACACCAGAAAAATTTACAGAAACTTGGCAGAAACATAGTACAAAACCCATAGGGAGTCAGAATCATTGCCTTATGTGATACAATGAAATGCACTGGTAATGATTCAGAAGACATGATACAAGTCTGCACTGTCCACATAATTTCAATATATTTAAGAAAAAAAAAAGGAGCAGACAGAACAATACTTCTCAGTGAGGATAATTTTACTGTTCCAGACATCACGTGGTAATAACAGATCTGTAGAGACTGCAATAACGTTTTCATAACAATAAGTGTAATCTCACTGCTATACTGTTGGAACTAAACTAGTTTTCTGAACACAGTGATCTCCATGGGTCATTTCTTCTAAATGACTACTGTGTGTTAGCCAAACAAGATTTCTTCGAACACTCCGTGGTTTATATCAATGTGTGCTCATGTTTGTGCATGTGAGTGTCTGTGTGTGTAACTTAGACTTTTTACGATAGTCTCATCTGAAGAAAAACTCACTAAATAGTATCCCAGCCACTACAGAACATCTTACAAATGAATGGGTATTGTTCTTTTTTGACTAACAGCTGCTTTTAGTTTAAGTAGTTTACTGTAGCTAAAAGCTCTGACAATCCAGATACTTTTTGCTATCGAGGTTTATCTCAACCTGCTAAAGTCTAGATAAAGGGTTGCCAGTTTTCCTGCTTCAAAGGAGACAAGAGTAATTGGAACTATAAACTCTCCCATTCGTCATTAAAATGCACATTTTTATAGGACCGCAGAAAGCATCTGTATCTTTACTAAGACAAGGCATGCATTAGACAGATTTAAACTGAGACTGCTCAGTACAGCAGATCACTTGTTTGACATTTACAGATGTTAATGTGCACACACTCATTTCAGAAGAGGAGAAAATAACACATGTTTAATCAAAAGATTATTTTACAGAGTGAGGTCCTCATCCTGCATCGTTCTTTGCTTTAGCTGAAGCCAAGGGCCCTTAGTCCTTCACCAGAGTCATTCAGTACCTTCCATATCATGCCGCATAATTTTCTCAGTGCAGTTTCTCTCACTTGTGCCTTGGCATAAAGACAGTTTTGTACAGCTCGATTCAAGACCTACGCAATCCTGAAGATGATTACAAACACTATTTGTCCAAATATGAGTCCAAATCTATAGTCCATTAACAAAAAGTGGAATCTACCTAGCAACTAAATAGACCTGCTTTCAATAAGATGTACATATTTCCTTATGGTCAATTTGATGGAATATTCACATCCTTTTTAATACTTGCAAATTCATCAAAGTTAGAAACAGTTTCTAAGTACTTAAGTTTACTCCGACAGGCTGCCATTATTATCAGAATATATAAATTCCACAACCTAAACCAACGTTTACCAGAGAACGACTGAAAAAAAAAAAAAATTTGTTCCTTGCTCTTGTGCTCAGTAATTCTAAAATGAGTCCCTGCTTGTTTCCACTGAAACACTGCAAAGAAGGCTGCCTGATAAGATGCCCATTAGTTTCCCTAGTAAAAGATATTTTAGTGTTATCATAAAAAAAGCATTTTGGTTAACAAATCACTAACAGATAAACATACTGCACTTTAAACAAATCTAGAGGTTTCCAACATTTTTTTTTTCAATTCAAACACTGTCTCTATATTCTACAAATGGTGGGTTTTGCAGGATATGTGATTAGACTCCAGTAAGCAAAATTACTTGATCCATGAGAATGAATGAACAAGAACCAACTGCACAGATATTGAAGCGCTTCCTAAGGAAACAGGATCACAGAATCACAGAATGGTTGAGGTTGGAAGGGACCTTTGGAGGTCATCTTATCCAGTACCCACTCTCAAAGCAGGATCACCTAAAGCTGGTTGCCCAGGGCCCTGTCCAAGTGACTTTGAATATCTCCAAGGGTGGAGAATCTACATCTCTGCCCAACCTGTTCCAGTGTTCAAGCACCCTCACAGTAAAAATGTGGGGCTTTTTTTCTTATCTTCAAATGTAATTTCCTGTATTTCATTTTATGCCTCTTGTCCGGTCACCGGATACTACTGAAGAGAGCCTGCTTCCATCTTCTTGACATCCTCCCATGAGGTATTTACACTTGCTCATAAGAGAGCCCCTGACCCTTGTCTTCCTTAGGCCGAACAGTCTGAGCTTCCTCAGCTTGTCCTCATATGTCAGATGCTCCAAGACCTTAAACATGTTTGTGGCCCTGCAGCACAGGAGGCTGTTGGCCTGCTTTGCTGTGATGGTGCGTTTGCTGGCTCATGGTCAAACCTTCACTATTCATGTATTCACTGGTCCATCCTTCTCTAACAATTTTTGAATCCTCTGATCAAATTAACTTTAAAGGAAGGGTAGGAATCTGCTGTTTCAGCACACTCAGAGCCCTGGACCACTCACTTTACTGCTTCTCTCTGTTCGGTGAGGCAGATTTGATGTTACCACAAAGGAAGATATTTAAGGAAGACACATTCATAGGAAAGGAAACTTCCTTATTTCCTCTGTCAACAGAACAACATCTTGTTTATTGTAATTGCACAGGCTATAGGCATACTATAGCCACATTTGACAAGTAGCTCAAGTCTGCAAACCAATCATGTATGAAAATAGATCCTAAAATCAGTAGACTCCTGGAAAATTCAAATAAGATAATAAGGAAACTACTCCTAAATTATTCTATAATCAATATTATTTCTTATACTAAATAATCTTAATGAGACTAAAACCCAAAATAAAATTGTATTTTTATACTATACAATTCTGACAGCCTGTTATAAAACTTCCTTAGAAGTCCTTCTAGATAGCTATGGGAAAAGGTTGGTTTTTTTTTAAATATGTTTTGCCAGCCTCTTATCCTCTTTTCTGACAAGCGACTATTTTAGTTGGTTTTCTTACTTGTGCCTTGTCTACTATTTGTCTGTGTGAATGTGGTTTGACTGGTTCCTTTTTTAAACCCCCAAAATGTATTGGTTATTTACATACTCTGAGACCAAGCTTTATAACAGCCTTTAATGCTCTAACCTGAGCTTTAAAGAAGATTTTGTTTTTGAAAGATCATCTAAAAAAGAGAGGCCGTTTCTTGTCGTACATGTACCTGGCACTTCATACATCTAAGAGCTTGCAGAACAGAGTTTGGTGTGGTTTGTTCAAGGATACTAAAAAAAGTAAGTGCCGAATTTCCTCTCCTCAAAGAACTGTTGCATAGTAGAACTGAATGAATTTTAAAACTCAATTTAAGATCTGGCAATATGGAAAACATTGGCATATAATTTTTCAGCAAGATGAAATATGCATGTGGAAGAAGAAAGAAAAAACCAAGATACTTGCAGTCTAATCCATTTAGCAATCTGTCTCTAATTTTAATGATGTATTTGTCATTTTATTACTCACAAAATGTCATTTATATGAAACTGTCACTATGATATTAGAGAGGAACAGCTTGTGTTAAACTGTGTAATGTCTTTGCCAACTTTCAATGTTAGTTACCTTCTACCTCTTTTAGAATTTCCCTTACACTTTCAATTCAGCTTGGATATATTACTTCATGTGCCAAACTTTTGTACATAACTCCTGTACAAAACATGTGCATTTCGTCTTGGAGTGAATACAGCAAATATTGTGTTTAGCTAGTTCAACAATGTGGAAATTATTCTGAAAATCATTGTGTAAAAATAACCTGATGTGAAATAAAAATCCTGCAGGATCCTGAAATATCTGTCATCATTTTTGACATTAACATTGAACAGGTGTAGTTGTAGTAATTTTCAAAGAGTTTAAAAGAGAAAGAATAAAAATAATACCCCCCCCCCCGAACCCAATGATAGTACATTTCTTTTTTTTTTGAAGATGCTTAAAATTATTGTTTTCATGCCTGATAATCACTGAGCTGGAAGAAAGGTAAGTTTCTTTTTTCCATATATTTATATAATCCACCGTGGTACACAGTTTATTACAGTTACTGCAAAAAATTCACAACTAGTCAATAATCCCCAAATTTTCTTCAGGAAAATTTTCTTCAGGAAATACAGGCAAACAAGCACATAGGCGAAGTTTATTGTGTTTTTACACATATAAGGGATTTAGGGATCTTTAGGTTCTCATCTGCCTTCTTCAAAAACTACCAGTTTTCTCATGTTTTTCGTGTTCTATTCAAAATTGTTGGTCAAAGTAGCTAGAAATAACTAAAAATTTAGAAATATTAGAAGCACAGATTCACTTACGTCTTCTTTTGTAAAATGAAGGCAATATCTGCTGATTACCTTTCTGTGGTCTTGTGAGGATTCAGGAGAAAGCAATAACATTTTGTAGAGCATTTTGAAGCCTTAAACATAACAGTGTTGTAATAAAGTTGTGCCATTGAATTCAATACTCAAACCCAAAGAAGGAAGTGCTTTTATTAGAATTAGAAAAAAATTATGACTGAATTAAAATTAAAGATATTTGTTAAAAAGGGGAGCATTTCTAAAACCAAACCCTCTATTTAGGGAGCTATAAGTAATTTTTTTCCTGTATTTTCTAATGAGCAGTCTTTGATTTTCATTTTGAAACAAAGTCTGGCTATTAGAAATTCATGATTTTTAATAGAAAAAGAGGGAATTTGAAGAGTTAAATTGCTGGATGGGGGGAAGATGTGGAGGATGTTTCATATCAAACAAAACAATTCAGGCTGACATGCCTTTTTGCAGGCACAAAACCTTGACCACAGCAGGAAGGCGTATCAGCAGCTTTCTTCTGAATTTTATACTTCCTCCACTACGCCGAAAAAAAAAAAAAAATTACAATTATTTAAAAATAAAGAATCAATATTATCACAGTTCTGTGAGGACTGGTGTTTCCCTGGACCTGGGAGTGTCATGGGCTCCCCAGGGTGGCCAAGCAGGGCCTGGCAGCCATGGCCCAGCCCCTCCCAGCCAGGGCAGGGCAGGCTGGGGGGCAGCCAGGGCAGGCCCAGCCCTGGGCATCGGCCACCTCCCTGGGGATGGAGACAGGCTGAGGCTGGGATGGGCCAGGGCATGTGGAGACAGTGTCCTACTGCCTGACTAGGGCAGGGACTGATGACCCCAGGGGGTGGAATGGGGTCCTGGGCTGTGGATAGGGTTGGGGGAGCCCCAGAGATGGGCAGGACATTAAGGTCCCTGAGGGCACGCAGGGTCTTGACAGACGGTCAACGATAAAGTGACTCTTGATGAGCCAGAGGCAGAGACAAGAAATAAATACAGCTCCAAAAAATTCTAGTTTCATGATCTATATTGTCATTAAAAGAAATAGCTAAATAAAAAAAAACGTTCAATGGTAATAAAGAATTGATACATATGTTGACTGCAAAGGACTTTTTAAGAACTTATTCTTCCACTAAGGAGGAGCATGTTCTCAAGTTCTTCCACATGAATCCTCACTTCTCATCAACATTTGTTTTTAATCCACAAGTTTTCCATGCTAATCTCAAAGCAATTGCCTTGTTTGTAGAGCTGTGGAATCAAGCTTCACTAAATGACTTAGCAGAATTTCTTTAATATAATAAATTGGTTTGATCAAATAATTCATGTGAGTTAGGTACTTGTAGTACACTTTTCAAATTTCCGTTTAAGTCTTTTTTAATCTTCAGAATTCCTTCCAAGGGTGGACCCGAGTTTAATTTATAGAAAAAAGTTTGGAAAGCCAAGATCTGGGGCTTTTGCATGTATACACATATACCTTTAGTCTATGATGTAATCAAAAAGGGGTTTTGACCCTGCCACATGTGAATGTTTTGGGCTTCATTCTGATCTTAGATGAAGTACGTTATCAGATACAGTTATCATCATGTTATAAATATATCTCTATATTCTATCAAATAAATGTCAGGCCTAGTATACAGTCTGTCATTTGTAATTCTGAATCCTAAGAGATGTGTCTAGACAGCCAATATAGATGCTGCAGAGATATATGCTCTAAATTCAGCTCCAGAGCACAGGCCAGTTATAGGTGCCCCCCACAAACTCTGAAGTAATTGGACAGAATACCATTAAAATGCAACCATATTAAAATATTCTTTGCATTAGCTTTCAACTACACAAAGACATATAATTTCAACTACACAAAGACATATAATACGGTGTCTAATAGGACTCTGAAGAGTAAACCACAAAAACACATCTATTTTCACAGGAGTTACACAAACTGCGGTTAAGGGAGAAGTAAATTTGAATGTGTCCTCTCCCATACAGTTGCAGTTGTTGAGCCTTTGACAGTCATTTTAAGCTGTTATTTTAAAAAGAGAAAAGGAATGAAAGGGAGCCATTAAATTTTGTTATGTCAGTTTTGGAAATCTTTTTTATGTTTCTGGTGTTCCTGGCTTAGGTACTGTATAAACAAGTACTGTCCACCCCTTGAATCTCTACCCACATTCAGCCAAAGTCACAGTACTTTATAAATTTCACTGGACTATTTGTGTCTTCAAAGGAAGGCACTTTTCAATGGGACCTAAGGTTATGCTTGAAGGTAAACATATGTTTAATTATGGTCCCAAACAAGGACCTAAGAGGTTTGTTACAGCAGAATCTATTCCTGTTGATATTGTGGTGGTAAATGTGTCAGAAGGTGCATAGTCTACCTATTCTTGCTGAATTTCTATGGATATATTCAGTATTTAGGAGTAATGTCACAAAGTCTGTGTGTGAGACTCTTTTTCAACGCTTTGAACATTACAACAGAATTTGAAAAACATAAAAACACACAGCATGATGATAGCATGTACAGATTTGTCTCTTGCTACAAATATAATGGCTCCTGCTGTGGAATTTTTAAATTGGACAAAACCTAATGCATTAATTATCTGGTTCATCTATCTTGTCCTCTATAAACTGACTGCTTTCTCTCATGCAACATCCCCAAAAGCAGTTATACTAAGATTCACATCAAAGAGATCTTGTTAGGAAAAAATCCACTTTTTATTCTTGCCATCTTCCAGCAATGAAAGTTTTGCCCAGCTAGCAGTCTCTAGGAACTACATCTTTTTTTTATTATTATTATTTTTTTTATTTTCATTTTCATCATTTGACAGACTGCACTGCATCTGCCCAGACAGAAGAACTAATCAAATGAAATATCTTTGACAAGATTTGCCAGCTGGTTTTGACTGCTACATGGCAGTGCACAACAGCAGTAAATACAGCAATTGAAGACATTTATGGCAGCTCTGTATCATCAAAGCAATGCAACAAAGGCAAAATCCACCGCTGAGCCTGACCTTGGAATATTTCAGATTATTCTTATTTTTCACATCATCATTTAATTTACAGAGATCCTACCTGTGGAGATCACATGTAGTATCACATTGGTAGTAGCCTCCATCCTATATGATTCAACTGACCTAGCATTTATTACAATAAGTCCTAAGTAAGGTGACAGAATTTCCTGTAATCAGATCCATTCTGGTTCATTTTATTTATTTAAATGGAATAAAAATTAATTTTGGAGGGAAAACCGAGCCTAGTGAGTCATACCTCTAAATGGGCTGTCATCAACTGCAGCTGCAGTTGCATGCCAGATTACAGGCATGCAATCCTTATTGTGCAAATATCATCTCCAAAAGCATAATTCTCAATAATGTGAAGTACTGGACAACACCCCTAAGGCTCTGAAGGTGAAATGTTAGGTACTTAAAGATCTTTTTAGTTTCTATAATCTATGAAATATTTTCTTTTTCTAAGAGATGATGTTTTATTTGTTTTGAATGTAAGACAAAACATTAGGAAAGGCCTGGAGGGAAGTCTAGCACACAAGTGACTAGTAACAGTCTAATTCCCCTCTACTATTGGAGGAAAACATGTTTTGGTTTCTTTCTTCTTAGTCAAGTAAACAGATAAATATATTTCCCCTGGCTTCCATTACAGCAAGTTGGCAGTTACAGAAGAATCCTTTCAGTTTTGATTTCCTGTCAGCTTTGCTAACAAATGACCACAGAGTACAGTATTCCCTTGGTGTGGTTTTTATAGACTCTGTGCCTTAAAAGGAGTGTTTCTGAATGAAATCGCTATATGTTCTCACTTGGAGGGGTTGGTTTGTTTTCTGTATGCAGTACATTTCCCCTTTTAATGAATGTGTGAAACTGGGGAAACGACAGGAAGGATGTGTCCTGGAAGAGAACTATTTTTTTAAAAAAAACCCAAACTTCTCTTCCCTTGATCTTCATCTCCTAAGTTGGAGTCAAAAGACTGACTAAATTCAGATACAAACACAAACTGGTTCAGGCCACTTTTTCAATCTGCCCACAGCAGGCAGGAAAAAAAAAAAAAAACCAAAACAAAACAAACCAGCTCCATGAGCAAAGGGCTGATCTCAGGGAAGTCAGTGGCAGACTGCTGGGTGATTTCAGTCGAGCTTGCTGATATTTCTCCCTTGAGGTTGAGTTTCTTCTCACAGGTGGATCTTCCAAAGAAAAAGATCTGACAACGACAGGGGTCATGAGCTGTGGTCAGAAGCTGTGTGGTTCCTAAGCTCCTACCTTATACCTCAGTGGCCACCCTTTTGGGCTGGGACCTAAAGTGATTGCCCTGCTTTCTCACACCTGAAATACCCTGAGGGTAGCCCCTAACCTTTCCATTTGTCTCTACAGAACTTCTCTGTTTCAAGCCAAGCATCAACTCACTACTCTTGTGCAGGCAGTAACCCATCTTGATGAGCAATCAAAAACCTTCTGTATGAGCAATACTCTTTTCTAACAGTTTTTCTATTTTCCAGAGTGAGTTTTATTTTTCTACTCTCTCACACAGCACAGAGATCTGTCTTCACAGACATGGTCTCTGGAGAGAGTAAGGCAAATGTTGCAGAAATGCCACTCCACTCAGTGCATTTGCTATATTTTGTTCTTCAACATACATATGCCCAAGTAGCCCTTTGCTCTGTATTTTGTAGAAGGAAATGTCCCGCAGTGAAGTGCTCAGTACTGTTGCTGAATCTGCACTGAGGGACACGGAGCAGTGTGGGGCAGGGGGAAGAGAGACAAAGTGACTTCATCACTTCCACCCTTACAGAGAAGATAATGAGGAAAGCACTTTCCAAATAGAGAAAGTGAAGTGTCTTCAGAAAGCTAAGGAGGCGAAGGAAACTGCCAAGAGAGGAGTGAAGAGAAGAACATTCCAAAAAGCTGTCCTTAGCAGACCATAAATCTTACCCAGCGGACAGTTCAAACACATCACTTGCACCAGCCCTACTCTTCCCTGTTTATTTTCTTCCTGTCAGCATTAAAATAGAATAATAAAGTACCAAACAAACAAACAAGACAAACAAGAAAATAATCAAGAAAACCCAGTAGAGAAGAAAAAGAACGGGAGTCCTTGTCTGTCAGCAGTGCTGAGTCCCTTGGATCACACTGTGCTGCAGCCCGTGCAAACACCACTGCCTCGCCACGTCCGATCCAAGAAAGGGATTCACAAACACTTCTTAAGTGTCTGAAATAACCATTCAGAAGAATATGGGAATGTCAAGACTATATTTAAACATTTAAAAGGGAAGCACATCCAAAACTTTTGGTTTATGTCCAAGTGAGGTGCCTTCCTGGAGGTTTTGGCTGCCCGAGCTCACGTCAGCTTCACGGATACTCTAAACCGCTTTAAAGGTAAGCAGCATTTTATGCTCCTGAAGAATTTGTGAGGGAAATGGGAAGAAAAGTCCATCCTCCCCAGTGTGGAGTGGGAAAGAAAGGAAGCTCTGCTGCCAATTTTGAAAGGGAATGCACGATCCATACCCAAATAGGCAGGGAAATACCCCTCTGGAGGAAGCCGCACAGAGCAGGAGCCTGGGGAGGTAAGCGAGCGTGCTGGAGGGAAAACAAACGGATTTCAGTTGGAAACCAGCCTGGTCTCTGTCAAACATACCAATAAAACTGACATGTTCCTGCAGACTGAGTTGGTAAGATCTGCATGTCATGATGGGAAAAAGTACCGATAAGAAAATTTAGTAGCTTTAACGCAAAGAGCAGCTAAAGAAAACTGAAAAGACTTTTGAAACCCCCCCTTTTTTTTTTTTTCTTTTTCTTTTCCAAGCGTGTGTATAAACCAGGCAGGAACGTAGGGCTAAATAAAAAGCTTCATTAGAAAGTTAAAGGAATTAATGTTCAGGGATTAGTGTTAGGGAGTTACATGAATTAAAAAGTTGTTAACATTAAGTGGCATCAGAGAGGATTAAAGAACACCATGCTCATAAATACAGCCTGGCCTCTCTGCTAAGATAAAGAGAGAAGTCAGCCTGGAAAACCCATCCAGAACTTCAGAAGAGACTCCTAAACAAATTAACTAAGATAACAACCTAGAAAGAGCTCCAGTGAGGAAGCAGGTTTCTACAGGAGAAATACTTGCTTTTAAGACAGATTTAACATTAAGACCAGTCTATGGTGAGAGCTAACAAAATTAAAGTGGAAAAAAAGGATCCAGAAGGGTCTCCAAAGGCCCCTGAACCCTTTCAAATAGGAAAGTAGATGCAAATTATTAGTATTGATTCCCTAGAGGGTTTGAGTACCTTAAGAGCCAAGGCTGAGCTTTTTAATTCCTAACTTTTGGGGCCTTCACATGTAGATTATAGTTATACTGATATGTCCAAACCAGTACACAGCTGGCTGAACACTAATCAGGTTTACTTCTCTGCTTCCAGGACAACAAACACCAATGCCAGAGCTTCTACATTGCTTCAGGCAGAATAGGTACATATGTATACACACACATGAACGAACACAGACACATATGACATATGTGAACAGGCTGTCACTGCAGAACTACTTGGATGGGTTTGGATCCAGTTAGTCCGGAGCACGGAAGGAGGAGCTGAGGCATGTAAGAATTTTTCTCGCGATTCAGACGTACGCTACAGAAGTTTGCCATCACAAATGTGCAAATTCAGGATGTGAAAGATTCATACTTCTGGCTGTCACCACTAAGATTCTCCTTGTTATTCTTGGTTATTAGGGAAAGTGAGATAAGTGTTCCTGGTAGGAAGACCTTTCTTCTCAGGTTGTCCTATTCCATACTAAGGCACTTCAGTTACCCCACCTCTGCGGGACAGGGAAAATCACAGGTTATAAGCCTTTTCCTGAGGTGTCTGTGTAGACCAAGTTCAGAATTAGTTAGCTAGATACCATTGTGAAGGCATCTGTGAGCATTTGTGTGGATCTGTGTGCATTTGTTTGTATGTCCATGCGTAATTTGTGTGCTTTATTGCTCAATCACATCAAGCCTCTGGCTACACATGGAGGATTTGGTATAGAGAGAGGGCTGTGGAGCACCTCCTCAGGGATAGCCAAGCCTCGCTGATGTGTGATTTGTAGAAGCCATCTAGCCCACTAGCTTATTCCTTTCCCTGCATTAATGTACTTGATGGCAAGCTAAGAACATCCGTGTGGATAGTTGAAGGCTGGTATCTGAATATTGAAGGACTGCTATGAGTTTTTATCTCCTACAGGTAATCTTAGAGACATATTCTGAATGTGTTCAACATGAAAAATTAGGGCGATGTGAAGACTTCGCCAACAGAAACATAGACTTCAAAGAACTATAGGATCAGGCAATAATTGGGACTCATCTACCTCATGAGGATACACGGCAATGAAAAACAGAGGCTTTCAAGTCAATGCTTAATGTAGAGCTTCCACAACTTACACTGCTCTGAACAGCAAATTTTCTGAGCTTTCATTTACTTTAAAAAAAAAAAAAAAAAAAAAAAGGAGAGAAGATGTGATGGCAGTTTTGTAACCACTATGTGAAGTTACAGTACTGTTAAACACAAAGCTGAACAGCAGATGGCATATTTACGCCCAAGACATGAGACTATCGTTGACATGGTTTGTAATAAATAGCAATGTTGATGTAAATGCATATTTGCTCAGTCTGTGTATCGTGCTGACATTAATCCTCAAGGAAAGAAAACCATCTGGAAATTTTTCAGTTAGTATAATCTGAACTGAATTAAATACTGTAAACTCGCATATTACTCAGGGTAAAATTCTCAAGTGGAGAGAAGGACTATATCCCTGTTTGTGTTTTACACTAGCCTCATCTAATCCAATGTGTGCTTCTAATGCCATATTTCCTGCCTTATTTTTAATAAATTGGTATGAATTACACTATTCTGTATACATTTTCTCTCCTACTAGAATATATCAAATAACCCAATTGAGGACAACACTAGCTTAAATAGACACAACTTGAGATATCTCAAGCAAATGACAACATCTCTTAGGCTCTGAAGTGGTATAATTCTTTGCTCTAGTGGAGAGTTTTTCCCTAAGGAATTCCCCAAGGAATACATTATTATGTGTATAAAAACTACATTAATAAAAACACATCTGTCAAGTTTTTTTTTATTTATTATTGTTACAATGAAAAATATTTGAATAGTAAACAAATCATTCAATCCTTATATTCAGTCAGACTCTGACTGAGCAAAGTTGGTAATCTGCAGTGGAACTTTGATGCCCAGGGTTGAAGTAAAACACATGCTTTTTTCCTCCGCCACTGAGCACCAGTCTGGAACTTGCCCTGAGTGCTTGTCTAAGTCGGGGTCTGAAACAGCCCCATGACAAGGTCCAAGGGGTTCAGAAGGAAGATTTAGGACGTAACCATTAGTCCTAGATGGAGTTTTGACAGTGATTTCAATGCAAGTAGGATCAGATCCTCAGACACAGAAGCACAATTTGCACTACCTCCTCTGTGGCCATATGGAGAAGTCATTGCACCTTCCCAAGTGTTCCGAACCAAAGTGAAACAGATTTAGGAAAGCTAAGGCTATCAAGCTATTCCATTGCAGCTTTTCACACCACATATCCTATGTTACAAAAACTGAGACAACATGAAAAAAAAAATTATGTGTTCATTTTTGGGCTTACTTTGATATTAACTTTTTTATGGTTTGCCTTTTTCCTCCCAGATGCTTTCTTTCCTATTTACTGCACATGTTTTTATTGGAACATAGCTGTCCAGAAATCGGTGCTTTTGAAGGCAGAGTAGATGCACAACTGAACTCTACTAAATGGCCTGCTCTGTTTACATGAGGCTTGTTAAATAACAGAGAGCAGAAAGCAAGTACTGAGTGCCGATGTGGGTTTTCATCATTTATCATCTGCAGATTATAGTGTCCTTGCAACTACAAAAGATAAAGCCACAACAGAATGTAATATGAAGGCAATATCCCTTTATAGATCCTTGTTGTGCAAATTGCTGAACAAGCAATTAATTTTCTTGGCTCACAGGAGGTAGACAGGTCACCTGAACATCCTTAACACTTTGAATGTAAAACTATAACAAGATATGGTTCTGACATATGGACTATTTCTGCATTTTTATAACTTTGGAAGCATTCCTGCATGGTTATAGTTATTGGCAAGTCTCCCATTGATTTCAGGAGTTCCTGATAAAATCCACTGATTTTATGAATCAATTAGGAAATCTCCTTTTTGGACTACAAAAAAAAGAAAGTGATGTTTACCATGGAAAATTCAGAATCAGACTTCAAACATTCTGCACATGAGTTTATTTGAAGAATGATTCACTGTTGATATAGCTGCAGTTGTTAACAAATATGTTTAAATCATCAAAAATTCAGTTAAACCAGAAAAGCTTAAAACTTTGAAATTTCTTCTGGATAATGAAGAAGAAGTAATGAACTTACTGTCCCTTATTTGAACTTACTGAACCAGAATGCTTTGATGCTATAGGATCTTGACAGTGCTCAGCTGAACAGAGGCACTAATCTGGGGGGGGCTAGTGTTTCCTCTTTCGCTAGCTACTGCCCTTGGCTGGTTTTGACATTAAGTGCAGCAGCAGCATCTAGGTTTCTGCAAGTTATTGGTCTCCTTTGCATCATCTTATGTACCACCAAGTAGTACACAGTGACACAGTGAGGGGAGCTCTTTCCTGAAGTGTAAAGTATATTAAAAGAAAAGTTTAAAATTCCAAGCCTGTCATACTGAAATTGTAAGGAACTATAAACCTCTTGGCAAATATTCATGTTCAGGTAAAACATACGCTTTCCACTGCAAATATATGCTCTCCGTAATATACTTAGACCATTCTCAGTGCAGAATTCCATCAAGAAGCTCTTGGGACACTCAGCATGGATTTGTCTGCATCTTTCATTTTATGTGCAATTCCGCTATTGGACACATGAAGATCTTTAAAGGAGTTCCAAACCTTCTTTAAATAAGAAATATAATGCTAATTAAGCTGTTGTTTTTTATAAAATACTTTATTAAGAATAATAAGAGTAAACAAGGTTACAAAAATACCAACTTTATTAACTAATGAAGATGCCGTTAATTACAGAAGATTTGTAATACAAGTTATAACCACAGTGTTCCCTTTTCCTTAGGCATTCAGCTAGTTGTATTTAATGGGAGCATTATTTTTCCTACTTAAATATGAAAAAAATACTCTTATCATACACTGAATTCCACGGGCAGCTCCCTGAAGTTACATCCCGTGCAGGGAAACACCATACACAAATGCCCAAGAGTATGTTTAAAAAGGAACACTGTAAAATTTCAGGGTGAAGAGCCATGTTAGTTCCTGCCAGCAGCCCCAACATTCATAAAACAATAAAATACCAGTGCACGTGAGGGAGGAAGAAAACAATTGATAAGGAAACAAGGCTAAACAACAAATCCAATAGGTTTCATACCGGTTCCATGGGGGTCAACTAGTTTACAACCAGCCTTCCAGAAGGATGGCGATAAAGCCTCGCCTCCTGTTGCAGTTGCCCTGGCGATGAGATTCTGTGTGCTCTTCAGTGTACAAGGATGCACGTAGTTCAGTGCACGGCCATAGGGAAAAGCACTGAGCAACTTTCAGCCCCCGTTACTTTGACAATCACATTCACTGATTTCAAGGGACATTTTGCCTGAGTAGATTTTGACCCTCAGAGATATATTTGGACCCTCGTCTGAAAAGCTCTAACTCAAATGAGTAGCTCTGTCAAGTACATTGGCATTACCTGCAGCAAGGGTTTGCAGAATGCCTCAGAGAATTTTAATCTTAAACTAGAGAAGAAGATTTCAGCAGTAGCAGCAAAAATCTAAACCAGTACATTCCCAATGAGAGCTACAGTTTCTCTGAGGGTCATGAGGTTTATGAGAGAAAAACAGATAGGGAAAAAAGCTTTTTTAAGGGAAGAATGTTTTCATTAATGAAAGAAAAAAGCGTCAGCGAGTTCCAATGCCCAAAGAAAATCAGTAATTAAGTCAAACTAACTTCAGCAGAACAAAAACAGCTTTTAGGTTTTAATTCCAAAATTTTATATCCAGTTATTACATTTTTCAGAGACCAAGAATTAGTTACATCAAGGAGAATGAAGGTGAAATTCAATAAAGTTTAAGAGTGTCCTTAGATAAGAATTTAAGTTCTGTACCCTTTAACTCTAATGTGAATAAAATCACATCTACAAAGTGAAGTCCAGATCTTGATGAAGTTAGTAAGAGTTTTCCAGCAATTTAGATGGGCACTAGATCAGGTTCCCTTTGTTATTACAGAGAGAAAAATGTTAGAACAGTGAAAAAATATTTATAGAGTGTCCTTTCTTAAGAGAATCCTGTAGTTATAACAGTTGCCTGGTACGGTACCATTGGTACCAACAAGAAATATTCACAGGAATAAATGAAGTACAAATTCATTACCACATATCAATATTCTTCTCTTCCCTTGCTCTTCAGAGTCTCACGTGCCCTCCATACTGAGACAGGGAGAGCAAGAGCACCTGATAAGCAAGTACATACAAACATGTTAAGTTCTGGAGCATCGACTCTGCACAATCTATTTTACTGTGGCACTGTCCAGAACAAACAGGTAAAAATCCTTACACGTTGTCTAACAAAAACCAGTATTTTTATCATATATATATATATGTGTGTGTGTATATATATATAAAAATCAGTCTTCTGCACAGCAGAAGCTTGTAACTAAAATATTTTAGGATTCGATTTTTTTAGATAGACATAACAAAATGCCTGCAAATATAATACAGTGAGCACATAACAATTCTTAGAATACAAAGAGTGAACATGGAATCATATATTTTATCCACATTCTACTTGTGACTGAATTCAAAACTCACTCGGAGTTTTTTAAAAGTCTCTCTTAAAAAGTTAATCCTTTCAATAAGATATGGTCAGTACATACTTAGTAAGAATACACTCTTCACATACATGGCAATAATTAACTGTAAATACAACAGGCTAAATCCTGCCCTCTTTAGGCCTGGTAAGTAAGAGAGCCTGAAAGGAGCATAAAGCCTTCAGAGGCAGCCAGAATAGATCAAGACAGACTGTCTGCGTAGCATCCGCAACCTCAGATCCGCTGTACAGAGAAGTCGCATCTCGTCCAAAGAGACTATTTACATCAGGAGGAATTTCAGAAGCTCTGCTTACTGAAAGACTTCTTCCTATGTGCCAGTAGAATCTGCTGGATGCTTGACACAAATCTCAGCAAGCCAAGCCACTTAAGCATGGGCTGAAACTCATCCCAGTTTACCAGGAGATGTAAGCATATTTGAGTCCCACTGAAGTCAAAGTGCACTGCTGAAGAAAATAATTTGGTGAGTCAAAATGAGGGCTGCCTCCTACGACAGCTCCCCAGAACTGGTTACTCTCTGCCAGGGCAGAATTCAACCCTGCGTCTTCTGAATGAAATGTCCTTTTATGTGTCTACACCATGATGTCAGCTTAGCGGCTATGCAGTTAGATATGATACGCATACCATACAATTTGCTACTGGAAACATATACAATTACATAGTCACAAGTGAAGTAACAGTGCAGTTACTTATGAAATTACATGTACAGTAGTAAAACTAACAATTGGATATATGTTCTACCAATTTTTGAGAAATTACAGGGTAATTGGTGCCAACTATAACAACGTATTTGTATAATACTTCCAGCCATACAACTAAATGCCTAAAGGAGAACAAGCGCTTTTCATAGATGCTGATTATTTGTTCCCTTTCCCCATCAACATAAAGGAAGATGATGGTTCTACATACAGGCAGGAAACATAAGCTACTCAACTATTGGTGATGTTTTCCATATTACATACAAGATCATATCAATCTCTGCAATAATTTTATTACCCTGAATGGAATTATACAAAGGATACAATTTTCTCCAAATTTAGGTAAGGTTTTATGAAAGATCTCAAGTCTCTGAAAGACTATTAATGTAGAACTTACTTTTCCCAGTATTAAGTTTCTCAGCCAGATGCCAGATTCAGCTATCCTTTTTCCTGCTGTAAGTACAGAGTTACTTTCATGAAATAACTAGAATCAACTGAATTTTTAACACTTGTCTGTTGAGAAAGATTTGGGCATATTTGATTGAAATTTCTTTTAATGGCCAAAGTGTACCAGTAGCTAATCAGGGTTAATTTTTCAAACTGTATTAAATATTCTCTTTACCATTGTAAATTCACTATTGTTTCTGGGACTAAATTTAAACAAATGATCCATAGTTTCCTAACGAATCCACTTCTATGTCTCTTCCCTCATCCAAATGTGTTTTTGAGATGTCTCTTAGGGGACCACATACACACTGAAGGAACTAAGTGCAGAACTAGAGTCTATAAGCACTGTGTAAAAGGAAGTGATAATTGACTTCTATGAGAACTCTGCTTCTGGCAGGCTTGTCAAAGTCCATCAATAATGAAAAGATTAATTTCTAAGGAGACTATATTTTAATGAAGTATTGAAATCTTTGACCTCTTCTAAGGGGGGAAGAGAAATATGATCATATATGCTGTCCTTGACAGATGTATCTATCTCTCAGTAGGTCTTTTGTCATATATGAAGAGAAATATATGGCTCATAGAAAGAATAAGATGTGTTAAATAAAACTATAATTCGTTTCTCCTTCAAGATAATCTGAAGAGCAGCATAAAAGAGGTCATATGATCTATTTCTACAAAACCATTTATCATCCAGTAAGAATATCTTTGCAAAATTGTTTACCCATTCAAGTATCTTCAGGAGATATGTCACCATACTTGCATATACTGTAAGTCACTCCAACATTTATAAAACAACACTGATAGACAAAAACACCAAAACCACCCATAAATATTAAAAGAAGCTCAAAAAACTTGACTATCAAGTAGTTAAAAAACTGTTGATCTTTACATTACACATTAAATCCATGCTGTCCAAAGTCTTTCTTTGAATTGAAGTTGTTGAGTTTTTCAGGGTTTTCTGTAGGTCATCATAATCTTGTGTATCCACCGAGAGTAATATGAGACCCGAACAAAAATCCCAGGACGATTTCGAATGGCACATCCACGGCCAGGAACAATGACACCAACTACTATCTTCAGCCTGTTTTGTTCACAAACCAGGGGACCACCATAATCTCGCTAGGAAAAAAATAAGCATAAAGAATGTCACTTCTGAAAATGCTTCAAGCCACAGCTCCCACTCTCTACTATTGACTGGTTTCTTTTGGGGATGACATAGCCCAATGAACAGGCAATAGAGTTACTCGTGCCATGGGACAAAAACCAGCTCCCAATGTCTTGTTCACAACCAGAACTTATGCGAACCATTGTCAAGGTTGGCCTTTGACCTTTGGTTGCTTCCTATGCAAATTAAACCCTATGGTCCATCTTCACATGTTATTCTAGTGACTTCAGACT
This sequence comes from Dromas ardeola, assembly GCA_013398915.1. Classification (NCBI taxonomy): domain Eukaryota; kingdom Metazoa; phylum Chordata; class Aves; order Charadriiformes; family Dromadidae; genus Dromas; species Dromas ardeola. The sequence goes on along the minus strand of VYZM01008742.1, from coordinate 47,014 downwards.
ACCAGATGTTACTCTCCTCTCTCAGCTACCTGCAAGTGTAATATTTGTTTCTGTGTACATAAACCAGATGAGCAGAAAGTGAGTTGACTAAAATAAACTTCTTTGTTATTAAGACAGACTTCGCATCAACTACCGACAGAGCCAGGTTAACATCCTTCTGTCAGTCAATCATCTTGCAAGCCCCTAGGATGACAATCTATCCACACTAATTGGGGTGGGGAGGTGGGGTGGAATCCCAAACATAGTGAAAGGTAACATTTTGTAGGCATGATTTTGAGACATAACTTGTTAAAATACTCTTTTTTCATTATTCTGAGTAAAGGAGACATCTATGCACCAGTACATGCATTCAGTGAAAATTTGGAGTATGGCCAACCCAGATCGGGGTCTTATTTAGCACTAAAATACATCCAGTTTAAATTAGATTGAAACGGTAATTTAGATATATTCACATTTATTTGGGACTTGAACATAGACACTGTAGTTTTTATCCAGGCAAAATGCATACCAAACCTAGCAAACTAGCTGCAAAACTAGACGGTAAATGTTCATATTGGATAGTGAGACATTGTTTCAAAAACTAAAAGCTGACAATTAGCATTGTATTCTCTCCAGATCACCAGAGACACAATGCTTGACCTTTATTAGGTTTGTTGGGTTTTTTTTCTGACTGATTGCAGATTAGTTCCCACATGAACACTGAACTATGTGTCAGTGCCATCAGAGCGGCTCATAAAACACTTTCAGGAGTGGAGTTTCACCTGCCAATCTGATTTTGTTTCTCTGCCAGTTCTCTGCTGAGGAAAGTAGCTTCAAAGGGGAACTCGGGGAGCAGGAAACCATGCAGTGATTAAGACAGATTGCTAATATTAATTCAGTCCATTTCTTCTTGCAGGGGAAAACAAAGTGCAGGATCCCCAGCAGACTTCCATGCAGATGTTTCATTTATAAGGCTTGACATGTCTAGGAGCTCATTTATGGTTAAATATTTGATTTTGAAGAAAATACTTTGCAATAACAAAATGATCATTTGGAATATTAATAATAAATGGAAGAGGACTCAGCCTCATGAAGACCTTGTTTCCCCATGCTTTGGTAGTACACCTGGGTAGGGAAAATTTTACTGCTTGGTTAACAGCAGTATTAGGAAATCATCTACTCTATTCCAGATATTAAAGGCGTAATAATACTCATGACTGTCCTCCTTCTAGACACCATCTCATCAGGCAGACTTTCCACACAAAAAATGATATCTTCCTGTAATAAATGATTTACAGCATTTCTCCTCAGATCTCCACCATCAAAACTAGTCCCAAGCAAAACTGTATCTAACTGTACTTTCACTGAAGTTGTTCTCCCGTCCTCACTGATGTGTTGCTCAGGCTTGATTAGGGAGACCAAATGCTCCAGCTTTCTGACTAATACTGAACCTCAGTACGTTGTTGGATCTTTCTCCTTCCCTCACAACTTTATCAACTCTGTTGAGCAGTGACTTTTTTTTGTGTGTGTGTGTTTTGCATGCAAGTCCTCATCTAGCTAAGTATGGAATCATAGAATCATAGAATCGTTCAGGTTGGAAAAGACCCTTGGGATCATCAAGTCCAACCATCAACCCCTCTCTACAAAGTTCTCCCCTACACCGTATCCCCCAACACCACATCTAAACGACTCTTAAACACATTCAGGGATGGTGACTCCACCGCCTCCCTGGGCAGCCTATGCCAGTGTCTGACCACTCGTTCTGTGAAGAATTTTTTCCTAATGTCCAGTCTAAACCTACCCTGTTGCAGCTTGAAGCCATTTCCTCTTGTTCTATCGCTAATCACCTGTGAGAAGGGACCAGCACAAACTTCTCTACAATGTCCTTTCAAGTAGTTGTAGAGAGTGATGAGGTCTCCCCTCAGCCTCCTCTTCCTCAAACTAAACAGTCCCAGCTCCCTCAATCGCTCTTCATAAGATTTATTCTCCAGGCCCTTCACCAGCTTTGTTGCCCTCCCCTGCACTCGCTCCAGCACCTCGATATCTCTTTTGTATTGGGGTGCCCAAAACTGGACACAATACTCAAGGTGTGGCCTCGCCAGTGCTGAGTACAGGGGGACAATCACCTCCCCACTTCTGCTGGTCACAATATTTCTAATACAAGCCAGGATGCCATTGGCTTTCTTGGCCACCTGGGCACACTGCTGGCTCATATTCAGCCGCTTGTCAATGAGAACACCCAGGTCCCTTTCTGCCAGGCAGCTTTCCAGCCACACTTCCCCCAGCCTGTAGCCATGCATGGGGTTGTTGTGGCCCAAGTGCAGGACCTGGCACTTGGCCTTGTTGAAGCTCATACTGTTAGCATTGCCCCATCGATCCAATCTGCCCAAGTCTCTCTGTAGAGCCTCCCTATCCTCATGCAGATCAACACTCCCGCTTAACTTGGTGTCATCTGCGAACTACTGCCAAGTAGTTACATTTGCTCCAGCCTTTTCTTTCTACTCAATCAAAATATACTGCTGTTTCTAGCACAGAGCCCGATCTAGTTCTTATTATACAGAACACCAATTTGCCTCAGTCTAACAAATTGTTTAGTCTTATGATTGCATTTAACATTCATGTAAATCCTTTACTGGTGTGGTGGTACAGTGAAATTGAAGCAAAGGAACCTCTTACTGCACTCTGGCAGAAAATGGATCACCAGAAACACAAATAATTTTCAATGCAAAAGAGTAAAATAGTTTTTGTGTACGAATTTAATGCAGAAAGCATAATTATAAAAAAGTCTAGTAAATTATTTCTGGGAAAGAAATAGACAGGTTGATGGCTTTTAAGAACGTATTAGAAAATGTAATATCTACCTCACAAGGCCCAGCACCGATGGTTTCAGCCACAGCACATATTTCTGACTCATTCACAGTGATCTTCCCTTTGAGATATTGGTTGCATTTCTCATTTCCCAAAATAAACAGGTTTGCTACCCGCAGAAGGCCATCATAGTTAACTACTAGGATTAAAAAGAGAAAACAATATTCTATTTTAGGGGGAAGAAAAAAATTGAAGATACAGTCTAGATAAACTTACTCATGTAACCTCAGTTGTTGTACTTTCTCTCCAGTACTCACATATTTGTCCACTGTTATCATGTATTTGTTTTTTGGATTTCTTATATTAGCTACAAATGAGATTTGCAAGAAATTTGTTTGGTGCATATGTCTGTTCAGTTCTCTGAGAATATCTGCAGAAGTTTTTGCTATTAATAGAAAGTGCTAGGTAACTGGCTTTACTCTACAGCCCAGCACCAGCTTGCCCTGTCACATCACAGAAATCAGAAAAAGTGAGCCTGAGAATGTTATCACTCCCATCAGTGGAGCGAAGATTTTGCTTTTTGCCTTAAACATGAGTTACTGTGTAACAGGGCCTGCCATGGCCTAGGGAAGGATGTGTGACTTGAAAAATACTGCGGCAGAGCAGAGTTTTTCTCGTTCTGTGCTGGCTCAGCTACACTGAATGACTTTGTGCCTGCGAGGGCAGAGCCACAGCTTTGTGCAATCTCCATTCATCAGTGTGAAGGTCAGGAAGCAGGAGCCCTGTGGAGTTTGCTCTTGTTCTGCATGTCGAAAGACAAGTCTGTAACAAGCTGCGAAGATAAATAAAGGGTCTGGACCTGCCCGTTCTCTGCACAGCCATCAAAAGAAAATGCCAAGCTTACCCTTCACTGAATTGTTATCTTGCTTTCTTGAATTTAAAAAAAAAAAAAAAAAAGGTTGTAACACTTCTTCCTTCCCTGACTAGGACGCTGTGAGGATTATATTAAGTAGTGCACAAAATATAGTACAAAGTCCTTGGATGACAGATGTTATGTATTTACTGCATTATGTAACTCCGCAGCATTGCGAATTCCTTATCAGTTCTCTCAAGCTAAGCTTTCCTGTGATGTTCCACCATGCTCCAGCCCAACTTCCCTATGTCCCTGGCAGCCTTTTCCCCCCAGAGGGTGGCTAATATGACCATGCTGGGAACATCAAAGGCTGTCATCTGGGAGAGGGTTGGTACAGATTACTCGCCACCCACAAAGAAATGCGGAGTAATGGTTACAAGGAAGAGAGCCTCGGAGTTACAGTCTAGTTTCTGCTCTGCTTCCAGGACAGCATGAGGATGTTGCTGCTGCTTACTCAGGGTCTGTGGCGAAATGACATTTGAGCACAGTAATTATTGGAGTAATTATTGTCAACTGGCAGCTATTAACTTTATCATCAGCACATAATTAGCCAGATATAGTATTTACCAGACTAAATAATTGTCTGTTCTCCCACATATTTGTATTTACTTCACACAAAAACTGTGTTTAATAAACATTAGTAAGGTTGCAAAGTCAAGTACTCAAAAGTTAGGAAATGCCAGATTTAGGGCCGCCTGTGCATCCTTAGTTCACTGTTTTGTGTGTGTTAATTATGTCTTTGATTACATGATGCTGTACTAGCTTTTCCAAAGGGCAGCCTGCTTTGGGATAGAGAAAGAGACTGCGCAAGTAGGTGGATCAGAATTTTTTCCAAAAAGCGTTAGAACTCTGCAAAACAATTCTGCCATATTTTTTAAACCTGTAGAACAATATTTTTCTCTAGTTCATTCTTTGAAATGTTTGAATCATTTTGCCTGTCACTGAAACAAAACAAAACCAAACAAATAAGGATGGACTAGTAGAAAATATTTAATATTAAATGATCTTAGATAAAATTCTCAAAGGACACAGTTGGACAACTGTCGCATCAGGCAATACCAGCAGCCTCACCTATAATGACAAGAGGAAGTAAGCTGTCAACGCATTCATTTAGTTTTTAAAAATAGTTTCTTACATCCAGTGTATCCCCATCCATAAACACTGCAACTGGTCTTCTCTGGAATGGTACATCCAGAAATGGGCAATCGGATTATTTCTACAAAATTTGTCAATATGGCAGGTCTGAAAAGAGAAAACAAATAATAGATATAATGGATTTTACTTAACCTTCTAAAATGTGTCTTAAAAATTACATTAAATCTATTATAGACCACAGCAATTAAAAACTGTGCCAATTCTTTCCTTTTTTTTCCATCTTTGAAGAATATGATGGATTCTTCTACCTATTTTTTGTGCTACAGCTGTTAACTGTCAAAAGATTTCTTGAAATGCTGTCACCACTTTCATGCTATTTAACTTGGATTTTCATCTTGAAAGTATGTAATGATGGCATTTCATTTAAATATATAGTTTTGCTAATATGAAGAAAATTTAAAAGCTCATATATACACAAGGATCTCAGTGTCAATCTGGTGCTTATTCTATAAATTAAAACCATATACTAGTCAATGTAGGTTGTTTGTTTTTTTGTTTTGTTTTGTTTTTATTTTTTAAAACAAACAAACAAACAACAGGAAAAACAGTGTAGGCATGATTTTTCAGAAGTAACATCTGTTTTCTGAGTAAGGTAAATGAACCTGCATTTCTGCATATATCAAGTGAAATTTCTTACAATTGTAAGTTTACCCCGTGGAGACACCATCTGCAGTATCGCAACAATAGAGAACTGCATTTGCAAACCGTATTTCGGTAGAATCTCATTCATCAGTTGAAAATTCTGGAACTGGCAATAATAGCCACTAACCTGCTAAGTTTCAGTAAGACCAAATCTGACCCTGCAGGGCCATAAACCAACTGGGAGATATTCAGAACTTGTCTGTGCTTCTCCTCTCCCTTTCCTTTGATATTATGGACTCCAAGCCAGGCTTTGTAGTCTTTCAAATCTTTGTACCTAAATGAGGCAGAGGAGGTTAGGATTTTGCTGAGTGTATAATAAAATAACTCAAAAAGCTCTGCTTAATATGATTATGCTAGAAGATCTTAACTAATACTCTTCACTAGAAATGGGTTTATGCTGCCAACTGCTATTCCAAAATCAACATGCTCGGATGTAAGTTTTTGGTCTGAAGCCACTACATAATTTTATCTTCAACTGTGACTAAAATCTAATTTTTGTTTCCTAATACTATCCAAACATTTAGATGCTTGGACAGTATGAACCTTTGAACTTTTTGAGATTTACCCAATTTTTCTATTTTATTCTGTCCAGTTAGCAGAAGCATGAGATTATTTTTATAAAGAGGCAATTGTCTAACCATTACACTTGGAAAACATATTTATACAGCTATGTAAAATAGCCAGAACTCTTTTAGATTAACAACAATAATAACAGAAAATACCAAGGTCCCACAGGGCTTTTACATCAGAAAAACAGTGCTAAAGCCAAACAGGAGGGAAAAATGCTGCATTTAAGTTGAAGAAATGTTGTGCTGATAAGTTCCCGAAAATAGATGTATTTCAATATAGCAAAGCTACAGACTACTGTACCGAGAAGGGAAACACTGCCTTGCTGTTAGAACCCACTCTTCCTTTATCAAAGTACCTCCACAGATATGCTTATTCCTGGGGGAAAAAAAAAAAGGAAAAAAAAAAAGAAAGAAAAAAGAAAAGACATTAAATAAAAGTTAAAAAATATAATAGTGTTAGTTTCTACATAGTCAAAAATTTAAAAGTGTACTTTTGCTCCCCATATATTTTTTCTGACTGACAGCCTGAGAAAACGTGGCTCTGTACCTTTGCTCTACAGTTTCAACAATAGTAGCATGACTTTGCAGAGATTTTCTCCAATGTGTATAAAGCAGCAGGAAAGAGAAATTCAGTTATGTTATTCATTTAATGGTTTCAAAGTTGAATTTATAATAAGACCTAATTTATTTATTTTCTTTTTTTAAAAAAGCAAACTAATTCTTTGTAATAGGAACTGGACTGAAACATTCAAACAAGTCCCCAAACTGCCACCAGATGTAAACAACATTTGGTCATTATTCATGTAGGTATTATTCAAAGCATTGACCTCAAGGTGGAGAGTTCCTATTTGATTACCAGCCCTATGAGATTTCTGTCCCCACATACTTCAGTTGGAAACAATCTGCAATGTATGACATCCTACATGTGATTATAGAAAACCTGCAGCATAATATATCAAGTAAAATTAAAGCAATTAAGCATGACAGTTCTTTAAAACATAAAGATGACTGTGGAATGTAACTTAATTAGTTTCTTTCTTTGTGACTCCAAAATCACATTTATTTTCTGCAGCTCTTTGGAAAGTGAATTAGAATTGTCAGCAATTTGGGAAAAGCTTAAAATCTCACAATTTATAAATTCAAATCACACAAATGTTCAAAGCTTTGCAAAGAACTGGAAGGAGCCCAGACTCTATATGGAGTTCGAAGACAGCAGAATGACACAGATGCTTGCCTCCTTTTTTCCTTTTTTTTTTTTTTTAATTATATTTTGATTGTGGAACAAAGTATCTGGTCCAAAAGGCTGGATTCTTTTTAAAATATAGATTTTGCCCATTTTTTGTTATAAAAATGTCACAATCAGGAGTATAAATATGTTGTTGCATATTATGTTTGCTTCATTAATTATCAAAAGAGTTTACAAGATCGCATCATCTGCTTTAGAAGATTGACTAGCACACATAGGAAGGTTAAACTTCTTATTTAAATGTGGCACAAATCCAGAGCTGATTCCATGAAATAGATGAAATTTATTCAACTCTACCCAAATATACCTGATAACAGAATCTGGATCAGATATATAAGAAAATACGTCATTGATTATTTTAACATTTAGAGGTGGACCTTAGTCACTAAATATGAATACAAGTTTCTAAGCATCGCTAAGCCTTTGCCGTTCGGACATGGCAATTCCATTTTGAGGTGTACAGTTAGTTTTTTGCAGAAAGCCCTGAAGTCATTAAGATTTTGCTTCAGACAACATTCTATTTGCTTCCTTGGTAACAATACAAAATAAAACTACATTTTTATGCCCACATGTAATGCTTAAAAATATATTTTGCTGCTGGAGTATTCCAGGAATGTCTTTTTCATAAAATAGGATTTCATGCAATCATTTAATCACTCATCTGTTTAATGGAACTTTGTTGCATAGCACAAAATCCAGGTTCAACTAACATAACATTATCTATTTAAATTTTCGGCAGCAGATGTAATTCACCTTACCTGTCTAAAGTTCCTCAAACATCAAGGCTTCTTTAAAAACAGTGCAAAGATAAACTTTTCCAGAGGGTGATTCAGCCCACCTATCTGGTTATTTATTCTAGGAATAGAGTGATGTTCCTCTGGAAATGTCTTTCTGGAGCGTCCGCTAGACTTTCAAAAAGGTTTAGTTCAGATTGGAGCTCATAAGACGCAAAGGTTACCAAGGATGGGAAGGACTTCCACAATTTCTCTAGCAATGAAGCAATGTAGAAAATAGGCTTTTTATCTTTTCTTTTACCCTATTTTACAACCTGGTTTTAAAACAGTTGACAAATCATAAGCTAATAGTGGTGAGCCGTACTTTAGTCTGTACTAGCAGACAAAAACTGCTTATTTTGTTATTTTTTTATTTCATGATGGAAGATACAGGACTGATGCACGATATACATCTCTGTTACACATTAATGATTCACACTTCCAGCTGATGAGTTATGAACTAGAGTAATGAACATAGGAAACAGTTATTCTGTGTTCTGGCTTTTACACAGTAACAAAGTAAGAACTGCTATAATGTAATACACATTTCCAGCTGTACATGTTAGGGTCTTGTTTTACAGAATGAAAAGGATTTCCTTATAGCTCCTACTTTTTTTTCTTTCTTTTTCTTTTCTTTTTTTTTTTTTTAACAGACTACATTTCAAATGCATGCAATAACATGAGCTGAAAGATAAATTTGAGGTGGGTATATTTCCTGAATCTAACACTTCACAACTAAATGTACTGCTCTTAAAATGAAAATACTGATATGAAACTCAAATTTTTTGGTAACAGTCTCTGAACTAAACAGTTTAATGTTGTTTAAGCCAAAGACATGAAAAGGTCTGCATTAACTAATCGAAAGAGCAGAACGCTAAGAATGCTTTACAAGCTCACGTGTGCAAGGTAGTAATAACCACCATATAAACATTTCACTGATGGAGTGAATACTATGGAATCACCTAATGTTCCAGGAATGACGATTTTCTGCTTTTACAGAATTTAATTGCAATCCAGAAGTATTCTTATTATGGTCAACATTTTCTACAGTTCCAAAACAAATATCCTAGTAGATGTATTGTCTTTTGAATCAAAGGGATAGTTACCTGTATGTCAAACTAACCACCCATCCTTCGTTAGTTTGTGTTGGGATTCCATTTACAACTCTCGAATGTTTTGTTGAGGCACAAGGAATGACAGTATCTGAAAGCAGGTCCAGAGATCACATTTTACTAAAAACAGCGGTAGGAAACCTGTACAGTTGCACATAAGGACCACAAGAAGGTCAATATTCATTATGGATTAACTTTTCTGCACTACTGAAATATATTTCTAGAGCATCAAAACTACTTCAGCGAAGCTGGGTCAGTCTATATAAATAGTCATAAAATACACATATTTAAATAGGTTTATTATGGAGATTTACATAGTTATAAAGCAAATATTGAAAATCATTACCATATCTCACCACTGGCAAGACAGAAAAGTGAGGATAGATAAAGGAGTATAATAAAGCTATTCTATATTTTCCTCTTGTAAAAACAATTTTTCCCAAACTGTATGTTTTTTTTGTATCTTTAACTGATCTTTCTCTTTTTTCCCAATCGGAAAGAAAAAACAAGTCTTAGAGGATACAATACATGCACTGCACAGTACATCTGCAAACTTACTTACCATCCAAGCTGGTCGTAGTAGGAGTTGTATCACCTTCACCTAGACAGACACAAGGTATCCATAATACAATATTAAAACACATCTACAAATTGAATAGAGTAAAAATAAACAGCAAATGGCATACCGTTATTTTTAATAGTTCACACCATTTTAAACTTCAATGATTTCTTTAATACTCTGCAAAAACACAATTTGGAAAGGACTAACAAGAAGGCTGAATTTCATTCCAATAGAATGAAATAAGAATTAAATGTTTTACAACAGGAGTTTCGAGCATTTTTCTTCTTGGCTGAATCCTGAGTACATCAGACTACCAGTCACGTTCAATTTACATGTTTCATTCGAACAAGCAAATGCTGAAAAATGAAGTTGCAACTTTTCTATAAGCTTTCAGGAACTATGTGATGTCATGTGATTAAATCCAAATCAGATTTAATGAAAATTTCTAATTTCTTTAAAAACCTCTGAAACTTCAAAAGTCCTTTTATGTTGCTATCAGCAAAAATTTTTCCTCATCAAAAAGTGTTCCTCAAAATCTGGTTTGTTTTTTCAGTCTAGTCCAAGTAAAAATGCAGTTACAACAAGGTTGTTTAAACTTGGTTTAAAATTTTTGTCTTCAGTGAAGTCTGCAGAGTGACGCAGAGTTATGACCTACAGGTGTAGGTATTAAAAATTTGCACACTCAAAATTTAAACAGTCTCATCCAACTAGATTTCTATCATTAAGAAAATATGTGTGTGTGTGTATATATATATAAAGGTATACAGTTATATACATAGTCAATTTTCCATGTGTATGTGTATGCATATGCATGTGTATGTGTATGCGTATGTATATGTGTATGTATGCATGTATACATATATATGTGTATGAAGAGACAAGTTAAAGGCACCAAGTAAGTACACTTGGGAACTGCCAGAATTTTGTCTGTACTGGTTAAGCTGGTTATCAATATCTGAGTGAGCCAGTAGTAGCTTAATACGAGTCCACAGAAGTTACAATTGTAAACCCAACATATTCCAACTCTGGTGTCTGATTCCAGAAATCATAATGCTCACCATTGCCATATACCTTATAAATGTTTGCTGTGAATATTTCCTTAGGAATTCATAGATCCAGATAATGAACTCAGAGTGAGTGAATAATATAAATGTTTCTTCAGCTGTTTTTCTTTATCTACATTGACACAAATAACCTTTTGCACAGTTTGTTTGCTCTTCACATAGATGCCAAAATATCACCTGAGACTTCAAATATCACCTTGTAGAGATGCTGCAGTCCAGACTATGAGGAAATGCAGCAGATTGCTGCTAGGAATGGATGTAACATCATCCTTAACCTCTAGAGATCACAGTCATGCATTCAAAAGCCTGATTTGTCTTTTAAACGTTCTCTCAGGTTATACAGCACAGTGATTTAGAAATAGGAATTTAAGAGAAAAATCTTGGACCTAAAGGTGAATTGCACATTTTTCAGCATAAATCTTTTTCCACTTAACTTCAGTTTATTACTGAAGTCCTTATGACTTTTAATTCTGTTTATTTAAGCTATTTAGTTTTTAACATGCAGCTTTGGAGGAGTGATGTTCCTAATTCTTGTTGGGAGTTAAATCATCTGAAAACAGAATCTATATAGCACATATACATATACTGAGTTATCCTAACTTTATAAACAAACAAATGCAGAACACACAAAGAGATTATGAAGCTTGTAGCTCAGAAGATAACTGTCCCTGGGTTTCTTGAGGCCACAGCCAGCATTCTGACCACTAGACAATTCTTTGTCTCCGTCCAGCCCTCATTCAATAGCTAGATCTGTTGGAAAATGTTTGACCATCTGTAATAGCTCTTTTATGCTCCTGCTGCATAAATAAGCCTTGAAATCTCTAAGCTGGTCAAGGAAAAGGACCCCTTGTTCATATATTGCACAAGCAGCTTCTGTCCATCCCTTTTCAGTCATGCACAATTGATTCTTGATGGACTTACGCATTTTCTGCTGCCACAAGTGACAACCGAAAGGTATGCAAACACATGTGACACCATGGCTTCACTGGGACATCATGGTTGACAATGCCTGAGGCATACCAACTACTCACATCGAGAAATAGGGCAGTAATCCCAGGGAACGAGAGGATCATCTGTGTAACACCAGGGACCATGAAAATCATCATCTGGATTGCGGCAATAGTTTTTCTTCAGTTTACTAACATCTGGTTCTCTGAATATTTGTATATGCCTACAGGGAAAAAAAATTCAAAGTGCTGAAAAGCTTTATACTATAGCCCAAATTTTCAAAGGTTAAATGTTGCCTTGCTCCACACTGTAATATTAGCTGATTGAGAAGCCTACAGGTCAGGGTTTAGGGGTGGTTAAAATCAAAGGGAAGATGAGACCCAAATATTTGCTGGATCTGGGTCCAAGTTTCCTCTGGTTGGTATTCTAAGCACCAGACAGCTGGGAGGTTTCTAGATCTTCCAGTCGAGCTAAAATCCCTGGATACCCTCAGGAGGGAACTTTACACTGATTAGAAGAGTGTCTGTGTTGCCTTTAGTAAACCTGCAGGTCTGTCTGGGAGCACAGGTACCTTCTCCCTGCAGATTAGCACAAGGGAGCACAGAATCTGCAAAGAAAGCTGAATCTTAGGCAAAGGAAAGACAAATGCAAGAAAGTTAGCAAGACCAAGCAGCAGGCAAGGAGAAGGATGAATGGCTCAGAAAAACTCCAGTGATAGATCACCTAAGTTGCAAACCTACATGAGACAGTTTAAAGGTGAAACTTCGGGATGAAAATCTGAAGCAAAGATATTTATTTCTGACTTGTCAGACAGAAGCCTATAGGCTTCCTAAATCACAGCTGCATGGCCCTTTTAGTTTGTAACCAACCATGCATACTGCTTGCAGCACATCCATAACCAGAGTAACTGCTGAAGTGAGACAGATAACTCTCCAAAGAAGTTCCCAGATGGAAAATTTGTGGGAGTAAGAGAAGAAAGGCCGATTTGTGCTCAAGTTTATGTGAACACAATTGCATCAAGCATCCAGTTGCTTCAAGCTGTTTTATTCACAGCTAATTGAAGACTTATCAGAGCTCTCAGAAGTCATGAACTTAAACCTCTGCCTCCTTTACACGGACAGTACGCTGGAATATGCATACTGTCTCTGACCCTGTGTAGGGAAAACCACATGTAGTCCAAACCACGTATATAGTGCCACTAAAGTCTGCCTTTTGCAATGCAGCTTCCCCAAAGGCTGACTTATCAATTTACATGCCTTCACCTGACTGACCATCAAGTCAGCAGCAAAAATCAGGGACAGCCAAATTCCAGAGGGCAATGCCTAATACATTGGGCACTATGACTGTGGTGATCATGAGCGCTAACTCAAGAACAAGTACCAAAGGTAATACCAAAAGAATTGCATCTTTAGAAACTAAAGGAAAACAAAGGAAAAAATATTTCCATCTGGGCTGCTAATGTGTGTAACATACACAGCAAAATTTTTTGATGGATCTCTGTCTTTGTGTGGTACCTGGAAGTCGTTGTTCTTGTCGCTCCTGAGATTTATTAACCTACTCCTCTGAACCAGCAAAGACAACACTGATGATCCCGGCATAATTGAAAAGGTATTAGAAACTCACAACTTCTTTTGTACTTACTGCTGATTCATTTTTACCTTAACAAGTAAATTAAAAGTAACTTGACATTTCCACTACTTGAATATGAAGCCAAATTAACGATAAACAACAGAAATTTCAAGTTGCTTTAATGGCACTTGATGTCAGTGTCATTAGATGATAGACTCATGATTCAATTTCAGGTTGCAAGGGACCTTAGGTGGTTTCATGTCCAACCTCCTGCTTGAAGCAGCATGAGCTGTGAGATCAGATGGATGAGACAGTAATTTCCTGCTTTATTCCTGCTATCCTCTCATACAACAAAACTTTCAAGGACAAAGATGGGGTAAATCAGGTCAGTAAACTAAACACTAAGAAACATCCCAAAGCCTGCAATTAGTGGTTAGCCCAAACAAAGACATGTTGTGTAATATATTTAAACACCGAGAGGGGAAAAAAAAAAAAAAAAAAAAAAAAAAATACAAAAAACACGCGGGCAGAAGC
>VYZM01008742.1:0-33133 GCA_013398915.1 Dromas ardeola | reverse complement strand
AAAAAAAAAAAAGGAAAAGATACTAAAAACTCCAGGGCATAAGTGGCTATTTTAGAATCACTGCAGAAGAAAAGGGGATGCCATCTGGAGGCCGTATTTACCCCGGACTCACTGAACCATGTCGTTCTATTTCATATGTACACACCTACGTAAGTCTTCAATATTCTTGTCCCATGTGGAGCAAGTTAGCCCGAATCTTGTCTTGGATAGATTCCCCATGTAACTCTTGCCATTGCCACGATAACAATCTGAATAAGAATGTTGAGACAAAAAAAAGTGGAGGGTGATTGTGCAATACTGAAAAGAAACTCTTCCATCGGTAATCCAAATAATTGAAGACAAGTGATATATTTAGCAAACACTATACAATATAAATCAGACAATTGTGTAAATCAAATTAGAAAGAAAATGGGAGAAAATTTTCAAATTTAGATACATAATCTCCTGCTTGAGGCCTTTATTTTCAACACAGTAACATTTTAAATTTTGTCTTACTTAGATAAACTGGGAAAATTTATTTCATAGTTAGTTTATGGTTAATTTAGAAGGGTCACACAGAATATTCTAAAAGTTGTCAGGAGCTGTTTTATGCAAAACAAAGCAAAAATGTCCCCTTAATCCTCCTTCCTCAAAAAAGAGGCGCTCAGCCTACTTGAAACAGCTTACCTTTATCTAGATTCTGGATACTGGCAACAGTATATAATTCTAGATTTAAGTTCTACTTTGGCAAAATCAAAAAATCAACATCACTTTAATTTTAATGTAATTCAAAAACTTGCCTGTTCACTCCAGCAGAAGTCATGTTTAATTCATAAGCTTCTTTTAATTCACAAGCCTTTTTGAGACTTTTCAAGAGGATTGTTTAAAATGATCACTACTATAAAGACTTTTTGTACAAAGTATTTCATTTCATATTCATCAGTATTTTTACTTTTTGATAATTGATACTTCATAAAAAAAACACCGAATGAAAGTCAAAGTTTAATCCTTTCTCTGACAGAACTCTTGCAACTGCAACTCTTCAAATTTTAAGAGAAAAAAAGGCTAAAATTGAAAGGCGGACATCTTAATGCAGCCTGATGTAGGGTCATAAGTCTGAGGTCTTAGCCTCGGTTTATGCTATAATTGACATCAGTTCTCATGATGCAGTAATGCTCCTTAGAGTAATACCAAGACCTCGTGGGAAAAACAACATTTGCCTGAAGACTTCGAGTGGACTTTGCAGGCAGAGGTAATAGCTTGAAGCTAAAAGGCTATATGGGAAGTCCCATGTGTTTTTTTCGGCTCAACTTATTTTAGACAAGGGGGTACATGGAAAAAATAAATTTAAAAAATGACATTTGGTGGCCTCATTGCAATTACAGAAAGACTGTGAGCGAAGGAAATCATTTCAGCTCTGGAAAAAGGTCTTTCAAATTAAGAAAGGTAAGACAGTGGAGCAGATCTCCAGCTAATACAAAATGGCACACAGATTCACCTTGTCTAAAAACCAGATCCAACAGCAAATCTTTGCTGCAGCTTTCGATTCCCTGGAGTCGAAACATGAACTGAGAAATGAATCTCATTTACACCATGATGAATCCCAAGTATGCAAATAAAGCCCTACACAGGTGTAATACAGATGTACTGAGAGCAACTTCTCCAGTTTTCAAGCCCGCTTATCTGCCATTTGGAACAGTACAGCATTCACTTATCACTCTTCCCTCTGTTACCTTGTTCATTTGACACATCGCACTTAGGTATCTGGGAGCAATAACCGATACGGATGTTTGGGTCAGTGGTAAAACACCAGGGTGATTCAGATCCATCTGGATTTCGGCAGTAGTTCTCCCTCAAATCCCTATAAAAATAAATACGTTAGCTCACAGCAGGGATAACCTAAAACCACCGATGCATTCTATTGCTTTTTATTATGAATTAGCAATAATATACGCTGCATAAGGTCTGTGTGTTACTGATCAGTGTCACATGTAAGGAGATGAGGAGCCAGTAAGAACAGAGTGTGCAGAAAAATACAGTAATTGTAATAAGAATATAGTTATGGGAATTCATTTTCAGTGGACTTATGTTTTGACTGGATATAAGATTCCATTTGAAGATTAAAAATATTTTCAATATAGCTTATTTTTATCCAGGATTCTCCAACAAAATTTGCATGCAAGCTGACATTGGATACACCTGCAATCCATTACAAGTGCTTTTAAATACAAACATTACCGAAGTGCTTAAAATTCCCTGTACTTTGAATGGTTCTGCTGAGTTTAGAGAAACAGTCCTGTAGACTATCAGTGATTCATTTAAGAAACCCAATCTTGGAATATAAAAAAGTGTATGTTGAAATTCTATACAGCTATTACCTTTAAAGTAAAAGTTAGTCACAGGGGAACATCTTTAAATGTCTCTCACAGCTTGCATGAAATAGTCAAACCTCTTAAATGTAAGTTTTATTTTCCCATCTCCTGACAGTTGTTGCCATGTTCTGTGCCTCTCCATATTTCACTGTATTTTTCCATCTGCAGTGCTTACTGATAATAGACTATGGAAAGAATGGGCCTTATACTGTAATTTTTACTCATGAGTGAGTTTTGAACAGTTGTACCAGCAGTTCTGTTGATTTTACTCAAGCTATTGGCCTGAATAGCTACTATGCTCTCAAGCATTGGCTGAATAAGCAGTTCTGATGCTAGCCCCTCTACACTGCCAGGAACACTGTTAAAACTGTATGAGGGCCTGATCCTGCAGCAGCGTTACACAGGTACAGCTCAAATTGGTTTAAGAGGTGGTTTGTCTGAGAAAAAACAGTGGGATCAGGCTCAAGCACTAACTTGGTCTAACTTCAAGGTGGTCCTGAGACTGGCAGGAGGCTCAGATCAGTCCTATTTTCCATTACAATGATGATCGTTGCGTTTTCAGTAGACGTGTTACAATGCACAGTATTTGATCAATAAACTGAACAATCGTAGTGAAGAGATTAAGACAACAAACATAACTGTTTTGCCCAAACAACTATTGTTAGAGAGATAATCCAAACTCAGACTAGAATCTTTTCTTTACCTTGAAAGATCCACACCATTAAATTCCAGCACAAGCCCCGACTGATATTCAGTTATCAATAAAGACATTTGGTACAAACCAGGCTGTGGGTCCCTGCTGGTCAGCTAGGTTTCCTCTATGCTCAGTGGAAAAAGGACTGAAAGAGCACGATTAAGGTAACTGCCTAAAATAAGTAGATTATTCACATTCTGGGAGTTTATGAACTGTACAGAAAGGTACTTCAGGTAAAAGCAGTTCAAGTCATCCAAGTACATTTAGTAATGAGACAGCAAAAGGATTAAAAAGACGGAAAATAAAAGAAGTGCTGTCAAATATCATAAATGTCAAGTATTGCCAATAAGATTACACTTAGGTAACATTTAGGACATATTAACTTAAAGTCAGTGACCAAACTGTGAACAAGTACTTACCTCCATGAAAGAAAAACAGTACTACAGAATCCCAGCATCATAGAAGAGTTTGGGTTGGAAGGGACTTTTAAAGGTCATTTAGTTCAACCCCCTGCAATGAGCAGGGACATCTTCAACTAGATCAGGTTCCTCAGAGCCCCATCCAACCTGACCTTGAATATTTCCAGGGATGGAGCATCTACTACCGCTCGGGGCAACCTGTGCCAGTATCTCCCCACCTTCATCCTAAAAAATGTCTTCCTTCTGTCTAGTCTAAATCTACCCTCTTTTAGTTTAAAGCCATTACCCCTTGTCCTATCACAACAGGCCCTGCTAAAAGGTCTGTCCCCATCTTTCTTATAAGCCCCCTTTAACTAGTGAAAGGCAGCAATAAGGTCTCTCCAGAGCATTAGCTTCTCCAGGCTGAACAACACCAGCTCTCTCAGCCTGTCCTCACAGAAGAGGTGCTCCAGCCCTCTGACAATTTTTGTGACCCTCCGGACCTGCTCCAATGTCCTTATGTTGGGGCTCCAGAGATGGACACAGTACTCCAGGTGGAGTCTCACGAGAGCTGAGTAGCGGGGGAGGCTCACCTCCCTCGAACTGCTGGCCACGCTTCTTTTGATGCAGCCCAGGATACAGTTGGCTTTCTGGGCTGCAAGCGCTCATCTCCAGCTCATGTCTAGCATTTCATCCACCAGTACCCCAAGTCCTTCTCGGCGGGGCTGCTCTCAATCCCTTCATTCCCCAGCTGTTATTGATACTGAGGGTTGCACCGACCCAGGTGCAGGGCATTATAATCACAGAAACATAGTATCATTATGGTTGGAAGAGACCTTTAAGATCATCAAGTCCAACCACTAACCTAGCACTGCCAATTTACCACTAAACCATGTCCTTCAGTGTACCAGAACTATTGGGATTCAGGTCCCAGTCTTGAAAACATCCATACGCTTCACAGTCAATTAAATTGGTGAATATAGACTTGAAGAAAAAGTTCATAAAACCCCCTACAGTTTCACACAAGTTCATCTAGAACTAGTATTTTGAGATCTGAAGAACTGATTTTCCCATGTACAAGTGGTTTTCAGCATCAGCAGTAAATGCATCAGGTCACAGAGCAGGGACAGGGATCCCATAGTCTACTTTGATGGCATTAATTTCTAAACATTTGAAAACTAAGCTCCTTTCCCACTGCAGTAATACCCACATGTCTCTACTCACTTGCACTTGAAGTTCTCAGGAGTGATGTTGTGCTGGTGAGGAAACTGGGAATCCCATCGCTGGCACTGGACTCCACTCCATATGGTGTTGACCGTGCCGCGGTAACCCTCACCCTGCCCCTGAATGCAAGTTGATGTCTCGGCTGCTGCCTCTGTGTTGTTCACGACACTTTCATCTGTAGACCCAGAGAAGAAATGCTGTTTCATTTTCCTAAGACTGGACCTGGCTCGAGATGTCAGGTTTCAACTCTACATTGCAGTTCAACTTGTGGAGTTCTTTGTTGAAAATGCCAATCTGGCATCTTTTACAGAATAATTTTCATCACATTCACAACATCCCTAATGTGTATTAGATCCTATGTTAGTTTATCAACTTGCAGGCAAAGAATCTATAAAGTCTGCAACATTTAATGGCTTTTGTTCAGTAAGACACCTGGCCTATGCTATATTATTGAAGGTCAGGAGATATTCTTGGTTAATCTTTCCTTTTCAACAAATATTTTCTCATTAGCTTAGCTTTACACAACCAAATGACCACCCACGTGCACACTGT
Source organism: Dromas ardeola (assembly GCA_013398915.1). Classification (NCBI taxonomy): domain Eukaryota; kingdom Metazoa; phylum Chordata; class Aves; order Charadriiformes; family Dromadidae; genus Dromas; species Dromas ardeola. Next base: position 27,914 of record VYZM01008742.1, on the reverse strand, counting down.
TAAACATGTTCATACATGTTCGCAAGATTAAAACCCAATTGGTTTTCTCCAAAGAATTCCCAGAATATCAAGTCACAGGAAAAAAAAAGATGCAGATAAAAAAAAAAAAAAAAGAAAGATAAATCCTATTATGAAGTAATGTGCTAAATCCTCCTTGAAGCTTCTCTTTTTATGCCTCATATAATTAGAGGGGAAAAATAAAACAGCCCAGCTTTTGGAAACCAAGGATCAGTATTCTCTACAGAGAGACAAATGTTTTAAAGACCAACAAATTCATCAGACTCAAGATCTTTTACAGATGTTGATATACTCTGCATTCACCCTGGTGTGGGCTGTCTTGAACCAAATTCAGAAAAACAGTGGTTTTTTAAATGACTCATTCACATAACTTGAAAGACTCTTTTTATTTCTTATGCAATTTTCATAATTGCAAATTAATGGCACAGATATTGCATCAGATATATACAAAGTAGTACAAAACTAAATATACTTCAGCAAGAGCAACACTTCTACAATGTCCCAAAAAGCTCCCAACATAATATTTTTGTAAGTAACTGCCCATCTGTTGGTAATTGTTATTGTTCACAAGACTAATTTTATTAATTACCTTAAAAGTATTAGTTGCCAGCAATAAGTATGTTAATAAAGTTTTAAAATTAGTTTTTTTCAAATGGTCCAGTGATTAGAACAATATTTGTGTGTTACTCATAATATAGTTCATTCCTGGTAACTTCAGCCAGTTCTATGAACTTGCAGACAATATGGATCTTAAGGAAACCAAATGTCATAACAGATGGGTTTGGTTGATTTGCTGTCTAATCTTCTATGTTAAAGATCACTTCCCTGTCAGAAGATAACATCAAGTTGTGCAGTTGAATTATACTTTCCTCCATGTTGGAGAAAATTTCCCTTTTTCTCTTCATCTGGTTGATGTTTTTACATCAGCGTTTAATGGTTAAAATAATTTCCTATCCTTCCTTCCCAAGGCTTCTTCGTCTGCAAAGATTGTCCTGTTTCAATGGGACTGTGAGTTCCATGCTCATTCCAAAATCAAAAGGACATTGCTCTGCAAGTATCACAAGAAGGCTGACAAATGTACACTTTCTGGTGAATTCATCAAACAGGCTTGCAGCTAGTAACTTTTTTTAATAATTATTATTCACTTTATAGGTAATTGGACAATGAAAAGACAAATTCGTACACCTAATAGCAATACATATCTACCTATTTCAGGTTTCCATCATCACTAATATATGAAAACAAATTGGAATTATATTCTAAGATAGCTCCTAAGCTGATTAGGCTGGACATTGCCATGTCACATTCAAATATATATTAGCTTTTTGAAAATATATATACACCACACTTTTATTAAAAATGAAAGAGATGGGGTGTACAATTTGGAGAAAAATAGTTACCCGCTATGATAAATTTCAGCACACGTATGGCATCCTGGCTGCATAATATTTCCTAAGTAAATCAATAAATTGCAACTATATAACTCTAGTGAAAAGTCTTCTTAAATAATAGTAACAATGCACAAAAATTCAACCTAATACAAGCCATTACAAAGACCTTATTTATACACAAAAAGTTACTGTTTCAACTGTAATGAATTGTATAGTGCATCTGCTCTGTACTCAGTCATGCTGAGGAAAAAGTAACTAGATTGGCAGTTATGTATCTTTGTGTGTTTTGTGGGTTTTTTAAAAATCACATTCCTGAAACAAAATAACTAATGCATCAATTTTGGCAAGGCCATAGAGATATTTTGCAAAGCATTCCTTCTTATATATCTACAGATACACAGCTCATTGCTAAACCTTACACTATGTGTCTGTACAGTGACCTCTATCTGTAGATCAGATTTTACAACAATTTGTCCATGTCAAAATGTTCTGTTTAAAGGAATCAGACAAACTTAACTTTCATATTGTCATGAATACTTGCATGCCCAAATCTCTACTGGAAAGACTTACCTTATAAATAATTATCTAAAGTTTAATAACTCCAAGCACAAAGACCAGATGTGTAGAGCACTGGTGGAAGAGTCCTGAGACCACACTCACCAACTCTCTTCCAAGGTGGAATCAAGATGAAGCTCAATATCAGTAAGGCTGAATTCCCATCCTTATCCTAGCATTTTCTCTAAAATCTAAATTAAGACCTGCAACTCCAAAGCCTTGTTCCAATGAGAAAGTCATCATGAATTAAGTTAGAAGATGAATTTAAGTTCAATAAGCAATCCTTATTATACAGGTAGGTACTTTAATTTCATATTAGAAGTACCCTTTTTTCTTTTTTTTTGTTCCAGTTCAGCTTTCATAGTTCTGAACTGAGATCAAAAGTACTGTTAAAGGAAGATCACACAAAATTTTTGTCTTGTAAAAGACTACTATTTATGATTTACTAATTAAATATCACTTCTTATTCCTGTATGAAACTTCATTATGAATAGAAGAATTTGGTAATTGTCTAGCAGCATTTTGCTACCTTTGAATTTTGTTGTCATTTTTTTTTTTTTTTCTGGATGACTCAAATTAACGATGTAATTCAGACAGCTACGTGCGATTTTCCTGTTCGTCATACGTTCACTCTGAATTCTCCAACCAAAGTGCAATAATGCAAAGGTTTCCTTTTTTCCATAAAACCTTCCCTATTTTGATACTTCAAAATGCATAACTTTATTAATAAGGGCCAGCTCATGCATTCATAGATGCTTAAGTAAAGAGATGAAACATTATCCAGAGCTTTGTGTGTAAAGCCACAGATAGTCTTCTCAGTTCTGGTTCTCACAGTAATGCCAGCATGAGGGAATCAGCAGGGGCCTTGAGTCATTCTACAGTTGAAGTAACCAGTTAGAGTACTATTTCTGTCTTTAATCCCAATGACCCAGAAGAAAATCCTGCACAAATTTTAGGTCAATGGTGAAACTCCTACCGACTTAAAAGAAGGTAAGGATTTTGCTGGAGTATTCATGTGCTTTCATGTTAATACTATCTAGGTATTTTTGGAAAGAGACATAGTTGGAAAAGAAGAAGAGTCCTAAATCACTCCATCAGGAAAATTCCTACTTTTGCTTACACTTTTGCAATGTCTTTCCTAGTGTGTCAGTCCATGAAAGGAAAATGTACTCTGATTTGTAACAAAAGATATTAGAAGTAGATTTTAAAAAGACAGAGGTGCCTAACCCAGTAAAGAAAGTGTTCTAAACACAGCAAAGTCCTCGTTAAACATGATCCATGCAATTCTGCAAATGTCAGTAAGAAACTTGAGTGACGTTATGGGGAGAAGCTGCTCATGCTCAGTTACGCTTGCCTCCAGGCATCCCGACTTCAAGCAATGCAATTCACAGTTCTGGGTGGTAGGGTAGTGGCTGTTCTTTTCTTTCCACGTGTTTCCTTCAATGTACTATCTCACATTATATGAAACATGGAAAAAAACCCAAACCAATGATTTCTAGTGTTTTGGGGCTGTTGTTTTGTTGTTTTTTGGGTTTTTTTCCCATAAAAAAATATGAGAAAGTGATGAAATAAATCAGACCCAAACTCAAGAATCGCAGTACTGAAGAACTCATTGTCACCTAAAACCTGCACACCTAGTTTGTCACTGAGCACAGAGAGATCTTTCCAGGTTTTGCCAGTATGTACAGCTAGTCTTTAAAATCCAAACAATTTTTAGTTCAAATACATTTAAAAAAAAAAATCTGTATCCAATTTTTCACCATTAAGACTTCTCTGCAGGTTCAGCGCTTTTTAATCTCACTTTTAAAACTATCATAGAAATGATGAAAAGGATCTGAGAAGGATCCTTTTTAAGGAAATGTAGATTTGTAGATTAAGCTGTTGTCTACACAATGAATTCTGGACCTCTGTTACGCCTCTGTGTGAAGCAAGGTGGAAGGTAACGCTTTATCAACTACTAAACATCAGTCTCTTTTTACTGCCTCCTTTCTGTAAACATCTTTATCTTACATAAATATTAAGCTTAAAACGAGTGGCACTTTTATTTGTTTACATACTATGATTCAACAAATAACTCTTTAATCAGAACTACACATTCAAATGGGTAGTTGAAATTTCTGCTTCTAAAGGATAAGTAAAGTAATACTGGTGATTCTTTGCCTTCCCGAAAGTTGTAGGTGCACTGCAATGGTCGCCAAGAAGGCCAACAGAATTCTGGGCTGCACAGGGAAGAGTGTGGCCAGCAGGTCAAGGGAGGTCATTCTCCCCCTCTACTCTGCACGGGGGAGGCCACAACTGGAATACTGTGTCCAGTTCTGGGCTCCCCGGTTCAAGAGAGACAGGGAACTACTGGAGAGAGTCCAGCGTAGGGCAACAAAGATGATTGAGGGATTGGAGCACCTCCCTTGCGAGGAAAGGCTGAGAGAGCTGGGACTCTCTAGCCTGGAGAAGAGAAGGCTGAGGGGAGACCTCATTAATGTTTACAAGCATCTAAAGGGTGGGTTTAAGGAGGATGGAGTCAGGCTTTTTTCAGTGGTTCCCAGTAACAGGACGAGGGGTAACAGGCACAAGCTGGAACACAGGAAGTTCTGATTGAATATGAGGAAAAACTTCTTTACGGTGAGGGTGCCAGAGCACTGGGACAGGCTGCCCAGGGAGGTTGTGGAGTCCCCTTCTCTGGAGGCTTTCAAGTCCCATCTGGACGCAGTCCTGAGTAATGTGCTCTAGGCAATCCTGCTTTAGCAGGGGAGTTGGACTAGATGATCTCTAGAGGTCCCTTCCAACTCTGAAATTCCGTGATTTTATACCTAGATTCTCAGTTTTGCTGTTTCATTGCTTGCTCTTTCCCATCAAATCCAGACCTTTACTGAATTCTCTCAGCGCTTTTCGGGACCCAGTCACCCCTGCCTATTGCCCATGAGTACTGACAGCAAAGGCTTAATCCATGGTAAAATCATCTGGGTTGGTTGGAAATCAGGTAGGCAGCAACCAAACGCTCTCCTTACCATAATAACTCCATATAGTTCTGCAGCTCTCGAGTGACTGACATATGTAACCTCCTTACTTCTGGGCCTCGGCACCTCTCTGCCCTATAGCTCATCCCCAGAAGTGCAGATGTCCTTTCTCCTTTTTTTTTCAAAAAGCAGTATTATCTCCCCACTCCTGTCTTCCCTGTAGTCCATGTCCTCATTCATGCCAAAGTAACAGTCATTTTCTTTTTTCATATCTGTTGTCACTGCTTCCATTTCTTCATTTCATCCTACACTTCTTTATTGCTGTTGTAGTTGTCCTTTTATCCTCTCTTCTAAGTAAAAATTGTCTCAAGCCAAAACCACAGACACATATGTGAGCAACTTCAAACCAATCCTGGGGTCCCTGAAGTCTTAATCCAGATCCAATTTTTGCAGCTTGAGCCATCTCTAATCCCTAATTGCTCCTGTCATCTCTTTCTCACAGCCCTGGCTGTAAGCCACAATGTTTTATGCTGCCTTCTGTGCTTGGAAATAAAGTTACAATGCCCTCCTGTCTCCTCAGTCTTAAAAACATATTTATTTTCTGAATGCTTCCTTCCACTGACTTTTTTGCCGAAAATTTTGTATATGAGCTGTTGTCAGCATTTTGGCTATAGAGCATGCTAGCACTCATGACATGTAGCAAAAACCGCAAGCAGCATGCTGCCTTGTGGTCACTCCCCCGAAGAGAGGACACCTACGTTTTTGTATATGGTCCAAGGACTTGGATTTGCAAAGCATTTTTTCTAATTAGTATTTCTTGTAAAATATATAAACAGTCTTCAGCATAGGAATTAAAAACCTGTGTGAGAATCCAAACCACAAAGCTATAAAGACATATAACTCATGATGTTCTCTTTTTAATGCACTGAGATTGCACACAGCCACAGCTTCAGAAAACGGAGCAGCCACTGAAACCCAGAACTGCCTAGGGTTTTGGGCTCCCTGCTAGGAAGTGGGAAAACAGTTTTTCTATGTGCCTCAAGAATGACAGAAAACTGAGAACAGGGCTCTGATATTTTGTGTTGATATTCTGGCTACAAGCTGGTGATATAACAGGAATATCAGCAATAAATTCCCTCTCTAGGTTATAAAGTTGAAAATATCTGATGGATTAAGCACTTTCAAGATCAGTACTTTTGTATTCTTTCTCATATATATTGCTTCAGTAATCCCCAAAGTTCTACAGTTTTCTGCAGTGAAAATATAGTTTTGCGTGTGAAATTTCCCCTGATCTTAATATACTTTCTAACTGAAGATGAAAGACAGGATTTCTAGTTAATTCGGTCAACTTTTGCCTAGAAATGAGACAAAGGGCTTTCATTATAACATTAAAATCATTACATTGTGGAGTATTTTTTAATTTCATTTTGGTGTTTACCTTTTCTTCAGAACTCTAGCTGTGACTTGGGTAGACAGAGGTGACATTACAGTAGTTTGCAGGAGAACTCCCACTCAACTGTTTTCTAAAGCTTAGACCAGACTGGAGATACTGAAAGTTGTATGGACTGTAAGCTTACGTGACCAGCAAAACCAGATGCAAATCCTCAGAACACTGACACATCAGCTCAGGAAATGCCAAAGGATAAAGGTTTATAAAAGTTGCATTTGTGAAACAGTCAGCTGTAACTTAGGAATATTTTTTTTTCGTAGTAAAAACACTTCTACCAGGGGAAAAAAATAGAGCTAGTAAGCTACATGTGATTCATATATTATCTAATAACTAGAGAAATGTTGGAAGCACAGTTTATTTTAAAGAAATCCCCACCAAATAAAAACACTAAACACAAATCAAAAATCCAAAACAACCACCCCCAACTAAATGAGTTAACTAAAAAAATAGAAAGATGATTCACTTACAAAGCTAAGCAAGACTGTGTTCCCAATGGGGGAAGACTGAACTTTCCCCGTTATCAAAGGTCATCAAAAACTGTAGATACGATTACGTGAATTAGTTCACAGGCAAGACTTTCAACATGGGTGTGACTTAATGGGTGCCTGGCACAAAACAAGCAGTAGTCCTGTTAAGTTTTTTCTGTCTCTGGAGAACCTGGTTACAGACATTGCCTGAAGTGACAAATTAACCTCACTTTTTTACAGTGGCATAATTTTGCTAATTTTAACTACCTTATACTGGATTTACAATGACACATGATAGTGCAGAATAAGTTCAATTACTCCACATCAGGAAGTACATTAAGAGTATTCTCACTCAACCTTTTTATTTCAAAAAATTGGCTAATTGATAAGAAGTGACTGACACTCCAAGACATTAAACTGGCTTACGCCAAGAACAAGCAAGAAGAAAAAATTCCGAACTGTTGGTGGTGGAAGCAGAAAACACAGCATAATTTGGTTTGGTACAAGTTCCAAGCGAAAATGAGGAATTCCGTGCTTCCTTCTTTGGGTAGCAACTGCTCACATATAAAGGTTCATGCCAGAGCCATTCCCTTTTCTCTCCTGTCCTCAGTATTTATATATATGCCAACTTTATAGGAAAAATACAGGATTACATGGTGGAAACAGACTTTTTGTAAGATCCACTGCTATCTCTATTTTATCTAGATTTGAGACATCCCAATAATGGTTTATCTTGGTTCATAGAACACCCACAAAATATAGAGAATCCTAAAAATTAAACAGTCATTAAAAATGACTCCTTTTATGCTTAATATTATTTTTCTCTTTTTTCACCCTTATTTGAATTCTCATGTAAATCCAGTTCCAGGTGAGCTTTATTGTTCTTTTTAATAGAATCTATTTTCTTCTATCCTCCTCCCAAGAGAGCCAAATGAATTTTACAATGACATAAGCCTACTGAAGTGACACAGAGCTAGATGAAAAGCAGAGTGTCTGGTTTCGAGGATTTGTATTTTTTTTAACACTTAATTTTGGTCAAAATTCAAGCAGGACATCAAAGGAAATTGTAGTTTACAAAACTGCAGAACTAAGAGAAACTGACTTTCTCATGAGCTAACATGACACTGAGTTTCACTGAGCAGTTTTAGAAGCTTCCCTTTGCCTCTACTTCACAGAAAATCCAAAAATACTGTTTTCCCTTTTCTGCCTGTATTTCTGGGGGCTCTGCCACAAGGGTGGGGCACATGAGGCTGACAGGCTTCTACAGTATTGATTCAGTCAAAGTCATGCCTTGTTTTCATAAATAGCCTTTATTCCTAAGATGTTATTAACAGAGTATTTTGAGTAAAGAGAATTAAAAAAAAAAAACCTGCCTAGGTATTACAAGACTGCCTTTAATATCATGCTTGTACATTGATTATTTCATAGACTATTAGTTCACTAAAGGGAAAAAAATTGGACCCCAAATGTAGCAATGAGGAGTACGGGAGATAAGGGAGGAGACTGTCACCTGTAGATCCACAAGGTGTGAATGAGTTAAGGAATTTCAGGGATGCAAGTTTTGGTTTCCTGACTAAAACATGTCCCAACAAAACTTAATTCTACCATCTGCCTCAGCCCCAGCATTACCATGAAAGTCTGGAAAAATTACTTTACCCATGTTTTCAAGGGAGGTCCAATAGTTTTACCTTCCTCATTGTCCCTGTATTGCCAATTTAAGACATCTAATTATCACTAGAACAGAGCAACCACCAAAGGTAGGAGGATCTGGGCTTTGAAGATAGACTATATTTCAGAATTTTCTAAAAATTCTGAACTAAAGCCTCTCAAAGTGGGTATCCAACATTTGTATAACTTAATGTTACTTTGATTCAATTCCCTGTCTGTAAAGTGAGGATAACAAAAGCCACCATCTTGTAGTTGATGTATGAAAAGAAATGAATTGCCTGTGGAGTGCTTTGATACTGAAGTGCTGAATATCACAGAGAAACCCATGAGGAAATTAATAATTCTGTCTTCAGCACAAGGCTGAGCAGTGTGCAGGAACCGAGGCCTAGAACCACAAGAAGAAAACAAAGCAATGAAGAGTTGTTGACAGAGAGAGCACTGAGACGGGAAGGTGTGCCTGCATCTACTCACAAATTGTAATGCAGGTGCCCAGCAGGGCCAAACTAACACTCTACAGGAGATCTTCATGATGATGTTGCCTCACTTTTTTAGTTCTTGGTTTTCCTACATTTTAATGCAATTTCCTGTATATAAGCTATACACATATTCCAGTGCTAAGTTACACACAACTCTTTTATTTCCTGTCCAGATAAAACATAATGTCTTCATAGGAGATCCTCTTTGAAAGCTGTTTTAAAGTCAGTGAAGTGCAATGAATGAACTAGCTGTGGTCCTACTTTGTTTGAACTATCTGTATCCAGATTTTGGAAAGGAAAAGGAAGCAATAAATTTTGCTTGAACTCACCACACGTTTTAATTGCACAGAACTCCCAGGGGGTGTTAGGGTCAAGAGTGTAGCACCATGGTCTCAGCTTGCCATCAGGATTGCGGCAGTAATTATCATCAAAGCCCTTGTCAGGATATCTGCAAACCACAACAAGAAACGTGTCAGGGAAGTCTTCCTGGCAACACTGCACAGCCTTGTACAAGGGCAGTCTTCAGCAGAGGCAAACAAGAACCAGTTCCTATTAACCTTGGGTCTGATCCTGTGAGATGGATACAAATACTCTTTTAACACTATTAGAAAGTTAATAACATAAAGTCTCCTTCCAAATATGCAGCCGAATCAGACCTCCACTGAAGGGATTCCCTGCTGTGCTAATGCACAGGATACTGGATGGAGTAACTCCGCTAATTGCTAAACTCTTGCTCTTGTGTCTGTCAACCGATGACCAGACTCTAAAGCCACTAGTTTTTTTGAAACAGCCCAATTAAGTGTGGATTATATAAACACTGCCTGGCATGCCGGACTCATTAAGAAAACAGGTTCTTCGGTGCAACAGCCCTGGGTTCAAACTGGAAGCTATTTTGAATAGCTGTGTTACTAATGATAGTTCCATTTTTGTAATAGAGCTAGTTCTAGGTCATGCCCTCATTTCAAGCATTGGGGGAAAAAAGGAGAAAAATAAAGAATTAACTTCCGTCTCACTTTATCTCATGAAGATTTGAAACTATTATGCCATTTAATTGTTTCCACATTCCTACTGCCATCATTGAACAGTCAGGCAGATATTCAAGATAAGGAGGTTCTTTTTGTATAAATGTGCTAGATGAACGTCTATAAACTTAAAGAGAAGGAGATAAATGCATAGTTTTTTTTTTCTCCAGTGAATAAAAATTGTCTTGGTTTTCCAGTTTTATTGAAACATGTTTGCAAAAGAAACAAAAAGTACATTTGCCCCTGAGGGAAACATGAAAAGTTTGTAAGAGAACAATAAAGTTAACTACCTGGGAACCTGAACCCATTTACAACTGCAAGCAGATGTGTTTCGCATAAAAAGAGGAAAATATGATTTACAAGCCTGTGTTTTTGCTAGGATACCTTTTCCGTCAAACAATCATCCTAATTTTGACTCATGCATTTGCAACTTGATCTCCCATCCCTTGGGAAAAATCAGGTTCCTTCATCTATACAAGAGACAGGGGCAGGATATAAGTAGATTTGAAAAAACAAAACAAAAACCCTAAAAACCCCAACCAAAACAAACAAACAAACAAAAAAACCCCAAACAACAAAGCACCAGAACCGCCAACAAGGAGAAACCTCACAAAACTGAGAATTCAAGGTCAGTCAAGTATGTGGTATTTTCAGATCTAGCAATAGTACCTTATTTTCTGCTAGATAAAAGACAAACTGTAAAGGAAAAAATTGTGTTCTAGGATTTCACAAGAAACCAGTTAATGGGCTAATAATATAGCAGAAAGCAAGATGACTTTGGCCACTCAGTAGGTGCAGTGATGAGCTTTGGTGTTGGCAGTGCATGTTCCATGTCACATAGCAATGGAGAGTCCATGGCACTAACCAAGACAAGTCCAGGAATGGCAAGATACCTGCAGTCATAGCTCCCAAAAGCTATTCAAACCAACTGGGGATGTAAAGGATCCACTTTGTAGAAGGCAAGTATCTTTCATAGCACTGAATGCTCTGTCCTGCCTAATATTATGTGATATGGTATCACAGTATGTCAAAAATATGTTATTTACTAACTAGAACTTAAGTAGAGGTGTAACAGTTCTTCCAGGATCAAGCTTTGAGTGTCTTTCTGGGATGCAGTAGTGTCCGTGAACTGTATCATTCCAACTACTATATCTATGTGCCCTTTTCTAGAGTAACAACAGCCTTCCCAGTCACTGGTTCTTCCCACAATATTCAGGCACGCTTCTGCCTTCCTTCATATCCAGTAAGCAACAGTTCCTCAGTTCCTATAGAAAAAGCCAAAATTTAAGACACAAATAGTAGTGATAAGATAAACAATGGGGCTTCAAACTGTTCCACAATTCAACAATGCCACTGTGGAGGGTTCCCTGAGAGCTCATCCCTTTGCTCTGCACATTCCTCCTTCATCCAATACACTTGGGCACAGACCTCTTGCTTGGACCCAACAAAGAGCCTGAGGTTTTCAAGACCTTTCAGAACCCTACATATTTGATTCTTTTTCCCCCTGAAATCACAGCAGCTGTACTTCACTACTGAAACTGAAATGAAGCATCTGGTGTCAAAATCAAGACTTTTTCTCAGCTTCTGGGGGGGAGAAAAAGAGTGTTAGACGAAGAAATAACATTTATTCTCTTTAAAGAGACAGATGTTGATCCCTAGCTCTGCTGGAACCAAACTGAAACTTAGTGTCTAAACCTCTTCACCAATATTTCTTTTCCCCTTCTTTTTGTTTTAAAAGACATGCAGGACTGGAAACTTGATCTTGTATAAAGTTAGTTTTCATACAAGAGATATAAACCAGAGTAGTTAAAAAAAGGATACCTGCAGTTATTCAACACATACTACACTTCAACCCTGCTTCCCTCCATGCAGTAAGTACCTATTTTCAAAGCATATTTGATTTTGAGCAGAAAATATGAGCAGAAGAGCAGAGAACTGTTGCTTCTGTATGCCCCTCTGTGTCTCTCTAAGTCATTATCCTCAATGGTCTTCCTTCCACTCTGAGGCATAATCCTACCCATGAGGAGTACAGGAGAGAACTGGAGCTTCAAAATACAATTCTGCATCAACTAATAGCTAAAAGTGGCCATGCAGTTGTTTGTGGGGGTTCCTACTGCTAAGTAAACTCTTCAGTAAGTGACCTCTGAAGGGAATAAATGTGGAACAATTCTGTGAGGTGACAAAAAGGAAAAGTGAGATGTATTCACCCTGAGCTGAAAGTATTGTCCAACAGGAGGTAGACTGGAGCATTTGAAAAGATTACCAGGTTTACCTCTCTTTCTTTGTCGTTGCAACTGATGAATCCATAAATGAAAATAAGTTTAAATCTGTCCAGCTAGTCCTTTCTGGTTTCCAGGTTATTCACATTACCCCTAGATGGTATAGTATAAGCCTCTCTAGATATTGCTGTATTTTAATGGGTCATTTGTTCCAGACCTCCACTCTTATTTTCAACTTAAATAACTATTAAAAAAATACAAAAACAACAAAAAAAAAACAAACCAAAGCCCACAACATTTTTAAAAGCTAGTATAATCTAAGTGTAATTGTCACTACCTTTAGTGAGCATTCCATGAAGTTAATTAACATCAGTGTATTAGAAATGTACTGGACTCCAGTTACTCTTCTGAAAGCACATACAGATCAGCTCAGTCCGGATAGAGTGCGTTATAATAAAAAAGCATTTTTATAACGGTCTGAAAACTCTCAAGAAGACATTTTCTGAAGGAAATTTTTAAAGGAAGAAGACGATCGTTCCGGAGACTGCAGTTAATCTGAAAAGTCATTTTGCAAACAATCCAAAATTAACGGAAAACAGAAATTTCCTCCTGACAGTAAAATTATTATTGTTTTTTACTCAGAATTTCTATAAATGTTTCACTCTTAAGGAACAAAATTCTTTCTCTGACTTATTCTAGAATGCACAGCAAGTGCGTGGCAAAAGTCAGAAACAGATTGTCTTCACTCCCAGTTTGCTAATACAAAATATTTATTGTAGCAAAACTATGGGAGAGCCTGCTATTATTCATGAAGCAGATCATCTGAGCCAAGAGGAAAAAGAGGTTATATAGAATCATAAAACCATAGAATGTGTTGGGTTGGAAGGGACCTTTAAAGGTCATCTAGTCCAAGCCCCCTGCAGTAAGCAGGGACATCTTCAACTAGATCAGGTTGCTCACAGCCTCATCCAGCCTGGCCTTGAACACTTCTAGGGATGCGGCCTCCACCACCTCTCTGGGCAACCTGTTCCAGTGTCTCACCACCCTCATTGTAAAGAACTTCTTCCTAATGTCTAATCTAAACCTACCCTGCTCTAGTTTAAAACTTTTGCCCCTTGTCCTGTCACTACATGCCCTTGCAAACAGCCCCTCCCCAGCTTTCTCGTAGAGGTACTGGAAGGCCGCTATAAGGGCTCCCCGGAACCTTCTCTTCTCCAGGCTGAACAGACCCAACTCTCTCAGCCTGTCTTCATAGGAGTGGTGCTCCAGCCCTCTGATCATCTTTGTGGCCCTCCTCTGTACCCGCTCCAACAGGTCCATATCATATAAACTCCAAAAACGCAGATCCTTAATGTTTTGCTGAATAATCAGGCTTTCTAAAATCTACCAGTACCTGTAATTCTGAGTATGAAAACGATGCTTTATTTAGTGGAACACTTCAACGTATAGAAAGATACTTTCAGTGGAAGGTCTCAATCATTCAGAGATTTTTGATTCTTGCAGTCTTCCTTTGGCAGTTTAAGTTTATTCAAACCATTTTATAAATGGAGTTAATCCAAAATACAGAGTAAAACTAAAATGAAACTTTAGTCCAGTTTAATAGAAACACAAAGGCCCTCCTGTGTTGCCTAAACCACCACACAAAATCCTTCCAAAAGGGTGTATTATAGATGACCCTTTGCGGTCAGGTGAATTTTACACTCCAGGACAAATCCTAACAGGGATGCAATTTTTCTTGCTATTTCTGACTCATGTTTTGGCATTATGTGTCTATGCCTAAATTAAAAAGAAAAAAAAAAGTCTAAAATATAAATCCATTTGCATGAAATGCTAAACAGAATGATGAATTCCTTTCCCAGAATGAAAAAAAAAACATGTAGTAGGCAAACATTTTGGTCAAACAAATTGGATACTTAGACCTGATTCAATAGAAGACCATCTACAGCTTTAAAGATGATCAATATTTCGAAAAAGAAGCATACTCTGACTTGACAATTTTGCAAGTTTAGATTCATTAATTGTGTTAAGAACTCTAACAAAAATTTATGACTTTTAATCATTATTTACTTTGTGATTACTTTAAGGTGTTTTAAGCTGACTGAAGCTACGTAACAACATATACAGAAACATCCAGAGGTTAATTTTTTAATGTCAATGAAGCTAGGGAGGAAATGTTGATCAATTAATGCAGTGTATGTACATCACTGCACTGCGCAGCCATGGGATGTAGCCACAACTGCACAAAATAGCCCCTAGTCCCCATCCTGCATCTCCATCATGACTGTAGACAGCCTGCACACACCATGGGCCAGAAGCCCAAGCAACTAAAACTGGTGAACTCCATAAATTTCAGTTCAGCTAACGCTGATTTTGCCCAACTGGTTCCAGAACATGTGTGATTTTCAAATTATAACCACATGGATTTACTTGAGGGGGAGGAGGGATTACCTCTCTGGACGAAATTTGTGCTTGTGTGGTCTCTGAAGATCCCAGCGCTGACACTCCTTGCCTGTCTCCGTGTGATCCATTGGCCCTCTGTAACTCTCTCCATTGCAGGTCATGCATTCCACTAGGAAAAAAAAATAGGTACTATTCATTTATTATGCTGATGACTTGTAGCACACAAAAAAAAACTTAAAAAAAATTAAATTGTATCCCTGCTGTTACAAATTGAAACCAACATAGACAGGTATAAAAAAGTAATATCTTTTAGTTAGGTTAGTATGGGAAATGTCCTTTGCAATAGAATTGCATCGCCTCTTTAGATCTAACCCAGATGCTTAAATTTGGTATCACTTTATGGGACACTTACGGTTTTGAGGCAGGTAGGTGCGAGCTGCTAGAGGCATTCATGTTCCTACCAGATTTTTGACCTTACCTATGGTTAGTTCCAGAGGGAGACACACATCTAAGGAAGGAGTACTTTTTAGAGGTGGTAATTTCAAATTAAGTAGCATTGATTATCCTAAATCACTCTAAGTCATTGTATAATAACATCACAAGTCCATAATAATGGCTGAATCACAATTTCATGCAGTACAGTCTGTCTCTTTAAATTCCCAGAACTTTCAGCTACATATGATACTGTTTCTTTTTGATACTAATTCTTTTTGGCAGCTTAAACTATGATACGTTTTCAGCCCTGGTTTGGGAAAGTGGGGGGTGGTGGGAGATGGGCAAAAGCTACCAAAGGGATTTGAAATCACTGTTGAACAAAATATGCTTCATAATTTAGAATGAGAAGCCTAAAAATATAAAATAAATTCACCATAATTAACTATAGACACATTTCTCAAGTGCCCTCTAATTAGAGCAATTGTAAAGAAGGATCACTTAGTAAATACTAATTTATGCAATTACAGATCTCACTCTTCAGTCAAAACATCCGCTACCAAAGTCTTCATCCTGCAGTGAGCTCCAGGTCTTATCCCATTTGAAGCTCACTTAAACTGATCTTTAAATGTTAGCTTTTAATAGATTTTCAAGCTCCTTGTAAATCATTCTCTTCCTCCCTCTCTTCCTCCCGCCCTCTCCATTTTCTGCCCCCACCACTGCATAGCTATTGCACATGACACATTGGCAGGAAAATTAAAGGCATCCTATCTTGAGAATTTAAATGGGTTGATTGACTGGAACTGAATTGCCTGATTAGCAAGATATAAGAGCTTAGTTTGGAGGTTAACAGAACTTAAAAGTCAACAAATGCACATGAAGTGTCTTTTGAATTCTGTAACTTGAAAGTCAAATGGGATTGAATTTATAAAAAACTTTTACTTATTTACAGTATTTATTTGAAAAACAAAATACATGCTTAGATTGAGCTTTCATCCTGTGATTCAGTATCTATAGTTTCATCAAAAAGAAGAAGAAAAGTTGATTTTACCATGCAATAGCACTAAATGATTTTATCACTCAGTAATACTGAGATTGTTAATGGATTCACTATGGACTAGACAAGTGAAAAAAGGGTCACATTTGTGCTGTCAGCACAACTTCATTGTTCCAGCTCCTCTGTGACCTGAAAAAAAGCTGCTGAGCCTGAAAACTTGTTTAAGTCTTCCAGAGTGCTGGAAGATAACAAGATCTCCTCTTTCTCTAATAACTGCTTTTCTTGCTACGTGAGTTATTCTTGCTGAGAACTCACCTATTCTTTCTAAAACAACCACGAGAAAGCATCACTGGAAATAGTGTTTCAGTGTACCAGCCCTGCGAACCTGCTGTCAGAGGAGAAAAGGCAAATTTCCGCGTAAGCCGTGCCGGGTTACCTTGTGAACAGAGGGGGATGTCGCAGACTTCATGGCGCGTCTCTGGACTGGTGGTGAAACACCACGGCCCTCCCTCTTCCCCTCGGGGGTTTCGGCAGTAGTTTTCCCGCAGGTCTTTACCCCGATAGCTCGAAGGCAAAAAGCTAGTTTTAAAATGACAATCATTACAGTATAAGAGCATGCAAACTTTGGTGTTAATCATACTATTTTTTACAAACAGTTAGAAACAATCACATTTCTGCTTCCTTCTCCCTCCACCCTGCCTACACAAATGCACACACCCAAATATCTGTCCATACACAAATACACATCTTCAGTCGGGATTACTCAATCAATGGCCTAAATCTGGGACAATTTGTCTAGCCCATAGCTTGCTCTAGCAAGTTTTACTCCCGTCCCTCGGGCGTCCGGAGCCAACTATCTTCTGCAGAGCCAGAGGCAGCAGCACACTCCCTGCCAGCCCTCCCTGCGCTCTCCTTCACGAGCTCGGGACTACTCACACAATGGTGGAAGGACTCTGGACAAGGGGGAAAACTGTTTTGGGTGCACAGGGGAAAAATTTATTGGGTCCATAGCCATGCCAGACCTGCCATTCACATGCACGCTGTGCAAATACAGCAGGCCTGGATGGGCTTAGCGTGCACCTACTACATAAAGCCCACAAGAAGAGACACTTCGTGGTCAGGCAGCAGCCAGAACTGTGCATCAGGAGTGTGTGAGCATGACCGAGCGGTGTGACACACCACGTTGAGAGGCTTTCACTGCCTGAAACCACTGACTGCTTTGCATTTCAGCATCAGAAATTTCCCCAGATACCGCTTTAGCTGTCTTGCTTTCTGTTCTGACACAAGCCCCACTCTTGTCACCTTAGGGTCTGCTACTTATAGGCCCACTCATCATCGCTATGGTACGAATTAGTTCATTTAACAGTGACCTCGCTGACTTAAACTGTGCTGCCCCTTTCATTATGTGTTCTGCTTTTGCTGTAAGGGGCTATAAAATAACAAAACTCCTTAAGAATTTTCCCTTAGATTAAGGGTTCTCAGGCCAATGTTAAGCCCTTTGTTTTTCTTTAGTGATTTTATAGAAATGTGAGGGAATATCTATTTTTTGCCTAACACATATTTTCAGTATGAGACTGCTGCTCATGATCCATCCATCAAATGTAAACTCTCCAGGGTCAAGGTGTGTGCTTAGCTGTCTGTAAAATTCTGTGCTTACCTCTAGAGAAACCCCCACGTGCACACTGACATATAGAGACATATGTAGGCATGTATACATATGTACATTTATACACAAAAGTAATACGGGTTGTATTTCCCCACAAACTAGGGAATCAGTAGGAAGCAATACCCACAGTAAGGAGCCCAACCCCAGAGCTGGTTCCCTTCAATGCCACTGCAAGAGCGCTTGCCCACACTCAGGCTGCACATTGCAGACAAACCCAGTGACACTTCACTGCCAGCATCATTGTAGTGATGCTTAAACAGCAGCTAAATCTCTATAGTTAAAAACCACATTAAATTCAGAGTTATGCTCAATTCCATGAAGATTTTTTTGTTCTTGTTAATGGAAAAGTTGGGCAAAATACATAGGGAATGATGTAAAACTTGTAATTCAACTTAATAAATTGATTTAAGTTTTGAGCTTTCTAAGATTTGTTCCATTTTTTTTTCCTTCAGCATATTTAAATTCTGGTGGAAATACCTCAAGTGCAGTGCACCTTTTATTCTGAAAATGCCCAATACTTTATTTTGGGTGTTTGTTTGAGGGGGTTTTTGCTTGGTTTTTTGCTTTGTTTTGTTTTGGTGTGTTTTGTTTTGTTTTGTTTTGTTTTCGAATCACCAAAGGAATTTAAACATATCTATATTCTAGGGGAAAAAAAAGGAATAAAATTTCATCTAACTTCTTTTAGAAGACTGGAGACACTTGCAGCTTAGGAAACTAAACTAAGCACTTGGGACAGTCTTTATACACAGACACTGATCTAATTTATATAAAAAAGCAGAAGAGAAATGTATGGTTCCTGCTGTCCTTGGAAAATTCTTTGTTACAAATGAATAAATTAACAATTTTGAAAAAGAGAGAGAAAGAGAGAGAAACAAAAAGAAAATTCTGACATGTGACATTTTAATCATGTTTTATTCCCATTAATGAAATCTTTGAACTAACTGAAGTGGAAAATACCTCTGTTAATTGCATTGTGGTTCTAGTCAAGGCAATGTGGAAGCATTATTTAAAAGTGCTTTTCTTATTTTTAGTGCTTGAAGAGAATAATTTTTATGTCATTACTGCTGCCTATAAAATTGTTGCTTCTGGTTTTCCTCTGTAGTCTTGTAATACAAATATCTCAAATTTTTTTAGCTAAAGACAGCCCTGGGCAAACTTTTCTGATGGGACATTGCAACCTGTGTATGTGTTAATGTGGTATGTCAGTGCATATTAGAATATTTTATTTGATTATCGTGCTGGAAAATCTTTCTGCTCAGAAATCATGGACATTAGAAAATATGGGGAAAAGGCATTTCAAATTATGTCAGGTATGCTGCCAGAAAATTAAAAAAAAAAAGTGTAAATGCATTAGAAACTCAAATGGGTCAGATATACAAATGGCTTCAACAGGTACTGAAGCCACATTCTTGAGGGAGGAAAAGATGAGATGCAGCAAAGACCCACCCAGAAAAGGAAGATGGTCCACTCCTAAAACTGTGTGCTGATTTAGTTCAACTATATTAGGTAAGGAAAAAAAAAAAGAAAGCCAAAAACTGAAGCCATTAAGGCTAATGGTAAAAACAGATTCAATCACAGCAACAGTCATGGAAACTAGCAAAAAGCCTGACACGTACGAGTCTACTCTTTTGACCATTTGCCTTTGAGCCATTTTTGCATTGGCTTTACCCATTTAAACAAAAAAAAAACCTCTTAAGAGCAAAAAGAAAGATAGTCTTGTAATCTGTACTAGGATGGAGACAAAAATAACGGAACCCTGATTTCAGCTGGGAGTCTCCAGGTTCTACTGGAATACAAATAAATAAAAATATACTTTGTCAAATCCAAGCACAAGTTTAAAGTCTGAAGTTACTTCAGTTCTTTCTAGAAAGATAAGTAAAAATCACTAAAGGACATTTCTCCCTTGAATATGAAAAGGGATTTATTTTCCAATAGCACTTTGTGATAATCAGATGTTGAGAAAAACTGACCTAAAAATCTAAGCCTTTCATACTAATAAGTTCCAAACACACCACTGCTGTCTTCTTCTTCCCATCTCCCTCATGTCTCTGATGATGAAATCATATTTTCTGATGTTGAAAAACAAAATTAGCATGCAGCCACCTCATTTATCCAGTGACCTTTTAAAAATTAAACTTATTGCACAAGGCAGGAGAAAAGTCATTCTCATAAAATACATCACAGAAGAGTGGCTCTCCAAATGTCTTAGATAAAGCTGTATATGCTGTATATTTAAATGCAATTTAGTGATAATATATACTATTCAGATGCTTTTCTTTCTTTAATTATATAAAGTCATATGTATATTATTTAGAATAAATGTTCATTCTGGCTTAGGCTGTAATTATTAAGAATTTTTAGATTTCTAGAAAATGAAGAACGTATACTTTGAGGTGTTGAGTCTCAAGAGGTCATTCCTGCGGGAGCTGGTGGTATTTGTCATAGATTCACAATTTAAAGCAGTCTTGGTCCCACACTGAAAATCAGACACACTATCATCTATATAGTAAGCAGCCAAGTCCAGTCAAGTCCAAGCCTGAGGCTCAGCTTTGTAACACATCATAAGAGCAGAAAACCCAAGTATCATTTGCCGTTTAATGTTGTTCCAAGATATCATCTTGCACACTGGATAGATTTGGTCAGGGCAGGACTGAGCAGTGCACATCCCAGTTCCTCACTAGTAGTATCCAGCTTGGCACCTCCTAAACAAAGTGCTGCTGCTGGGCGTCCAGAACAAAAGGCAGCAACGTGGAAAGGAAGCTTATGGGTGAGAGGACACTGGGTTTGGCTCTTAGGGCTTTATCATCTAAATGGTTAAAGCCAATACAAAACAGTTCAAAGAGAAACAGTCAAAGAACAGACCAGTGCTTCATGGACCTTTTGCTAGTTTCCAGCAACGTTTGTTGTGGTTGAATCTGTTTTTACCATTACCCTTACTGGCTGCAGTTTTTGGCTTTCTTCTCTTTTTCCTTAGCTAATGTAGTTGAACTAAGTCAACTCTCAAGGTGTAGATATGGTCCCAGTTCCTCACTGTATCAGGTCTTAAACTCAAAACTTAAATCCCGTTCCTGCTGCATCAGTCTTTAGTTATTGCTCATATGATCTGAAGGAAAGGATTTCAATATTCTGTTCTGTCCTTTCTACGTATTTGTTGCCTGGTCTAAGTGTTTTACAGAGTTTAACATTCTATAAATAAGAGGTTTAATAGTAACTAT
Source organism: Dromas ardeola (assembly GCA_013398915.1). Lineage (NCBI taxonomy): Eukaryota > Metazoa > Chordata > Aves > Charadriiformes > Dromadidae > Dromas > Dromas ardeola. The sequence continues at coordinate 6,984 of VYZM01008742.1, read as the reverse complement.
GTAAAATATAGTAACAATAATTATATACTGATCAAATACGTGGACTAATATCCCTATTGTCCCTCGCTTCCTAATAATGTATTTTTTTAAAATTACCCATTTCCTGGGAGTCCAGTGATAAACTTCCAGACCCCAGACCGAAGTTATGCAGATGTTTTGTTTCTGACAGTAGCGAAGAGATCAAAAGGATATTAACAGCTAAAAAAAACTGACACAGGAAAAGAAGGGATACAGATACACAGGCTGGCATTAGTAGAGACCTCTTTGGAGAAAGCCCAAGAAGGTAAGGATTTTCTGAGATCTGGAGAGTGGCATCTCTTGGGGGAATGGCGAGAATACACCTAAGAGATTTTGTTGTCTAAGGTCAGTTTTCTCATAAATTCTTTGTCTGCTAATAAGTCAAACCATGCCTTATGGAAGCTGTCTGAGCACTATTCCCATTGTCTCTGCTCATGAACTCTTACCTGTGCTCATGGGGGATCATTGAATTCCAAGCTTGACACTGGATACCGCTTTTGGTAACAGATATTGTTCCTTTGTAGTCTGCTCCTTTTCCAATGATACAATTTCTGACATAGTCTATTGCAAGAAAAGAGATGAAAATTAGGTTTTTGGTCAATGTATTTAAAATTAGACCTCATCATCAGTCTTCACATAAAACAATATATTTCTGATAGCCTTTAACTACTTACCTGCTCAAAATAATGTTTAATTGTCCACATACATTCTTGTCTCTTTTTTTTCCAAAATATTGATCACTAACTTCCCAAAGAAAACTACTGAAAATGTTTCCAAAGTGTCTGATTGACCCAAAGTCCATGTCTAAGTCCCCCACTAATTAATGAGGTAAAAAAAAAACAATATTGAGTCAATAACAGTAACTCATACAACTGAGCTTTTAAGTAGTAAACTGAAGTACCAGTTCAGACTAGTACACACGATGGTAGGCAAATACATAGGTTGGAAAACTAAGCAAAAGCAAGTTTGTACGTGAACTTGCATGACAGCAAAACCAGGATATTTGTAAATAAAACTGTAGGATGCAGCTTTCAAAATGCATAAATCCATCCCATGCCCAGAATACTCTTACAGCCAAAAAGTCACTGACTGACCTCAGCTTTTTTTCCCCCTCCATAGCTGGAAAAACAAAATCAGTAAATAAATCAGTTACCCTTCTTTTCATACAGATCAAACGCATGGTCTTGCTTCTTTCTCACACCATTTGTCAAGCTGTTGAAGGATAACCAATGGCACCGTTTTGTAACTCTGTCATAAGCAAAGGCCCTGCAAAGAAAATCTGGATGAGAAAAAAATCTCTGTGTGGTTTATAATAATGAAACATGGCTTGCCAAGGAGCATGCAATGACATCAGATTTATTTTTACTGGGAAAGTCAGAGAAACAGCCCAAATTACTATTTAAACCCACAACTGTGCTGACAAGAAGAAAGAAACAAAGAAATTAAATTGATGTGGCCATTACATTAAATACCAGCTTGGTTGTTCACACTAATCTAAGAGTTCCCTTGTCATTAAAGATCTTTATTTTAAAAGTGAGATAAATGTGACTGAGCATTTGTGTCCCCAGTTGTGCTGCTTTCTGGGGGAAAAAAAAAAGACTCTAAAATATCTTTGTTGCTGTGCTTACAATATACCTCTGAAATAGTTAAGTATCTCACACTGATGGCCTGAGGAAAATTCAGGAACAAGGAGTCTGTTTCTTGGCTAGAACAACAGAGCTGTTTAAAAACAAGATTATTTTTATTTTTATGAACAATCTAAGCTGTGATAGTGTACCTACAGCTTGTCCTTGCTTTGCTTTTGTTTACTTTTTTTTTCTTTTATTTTTAACTGCTTTCAAGGATAGAGTACAATGTGTGCTGAATTGAGTGGATTTTTGGGGGGGAAAGAAACACAAACAGAAATCAGAAGGGAAAAACACTTTCTTTCAATATGTTAAATGAAATCTGCACATCTTTTTCTCCTAACATCCTTTTGAAAGGAAATTCCTTAAGTGTAGGTTAAATACTTTAAAGGATTTTAAAAACACAGTTGACTGCCTGGGTGGGGGCAACAGTTATTATAGTTAAAAAAAACAAAACAAAACAAAACAAACAAACAAAAACGAAAACAAAACCAGCCACAAAAAAAAAGGAAAAAAAACCACTGAAAATTCTTTTTTCCCCTTACTTTCTCATTAGCACCAAATAACAAATCACTGACATGATACTGTTGTCTCTAGCCCACCACAAAGTCTACACTTCTGTCAGTCATCTCAGACCTCCTGAGGTATTTTATTCTGACCTGAGAAGGCATTTTAACACTTCTTGATAATATCCAAAAGACATACAGGTTTCCTGCACTTCATCCATACTTCGGCTATGCCATATTTGTGAGCACAACACAAAGCCCTTTGATCTTCATTTAATTCCCCTCTCGCCATACAAGTTTTTCTGTGTGAGATCTTGCTGGCTTCAGTTAAAAATATTACCAGATCCTATCCAACCTCCCCACTCTTCCCTCTTTCAAACATCCTTTTCATTATCGTTTCCATCACCAAACAGATTTTTTATCCAACTGCTCTCTCTACTCTGTTGACTCCAAATGTTTCCAACCTGCTAACCTTCATCCTTCTGCCCTTGTTCAGCCTTCTGTTCTCTCCTGGCGAGTTCTCAAATATGAGCGTATCCAAGTGCCTCTAACTCCATCTTCACAAAAATATCCTTGACCTTTCCTGCCTTTCCAATTACATTCTCCTTTCCCCGCCTCCCTCCTGAAGTGGGAATGCAGAATGCACTGTTTACAAACATTTCTTTCGGTTTTTGCCTTTCAGTTGCCTTTTGGTTTCTTTCCAGTTTTTCTTCAGCCGCTTCTACACATAAAAGTTTCTAACAATCTTTTCTTGGACCCAAATCTGGAGGGTTTTTACACTTCCAAAGTCAACATGTTGAAGCAAATTCTTGGACTTTCTTATACTGACACTGCCGATCACAACTATTTTTTTTGTTACTATTTGTACTGAGATAGTTGGTAAGTTTTCTGATACTGGGATCCCGTGGTCCGTACTGGAATCCCTTTCTGTGTAAATATGAAGACACTCCAGAAATTAAGCAGATAGCAACGGGTAAGAGAGGGACAACTTTGTAGGTAAGGAAGTGACATGTCTGCAAAAGTCACCTGCACAGCTAATAAAATAGTAACTATATAATCTGTTTCTCATTCATAAGAAATGTAGTGGGAAAGCTGCAAGGGTGACTGAAGGAAAAGAGTGGGAGTAATGGACTGCAAATGGTGGTGAAACAAAGGAATAAGAACAGTCTCGCAGCAGGTTAATAAAGCTGTTAGGGAAGGCAGAAAATGATGCACAGAGAATTATGAAGTCAAAAAGACAAGGTAAGCAAATCTAAGGAGTATTTTGATGGGCGATTTTAGGAATAGTGTTATGAAGAAGAAAGAAATCTTGATAAGGATCTTGCAACTCAGTTGGAAACGATCCAGATCTGTGAAAACATGATAGCAAGGGAAAAGAGGAAAGGTCCATTCTAAGAAGTGAGATATATTAGCTCCAACAAAAAAATGTCAGAGTTAAAACCAGCAAGGATTAATGATTATCAAATATAATACTCACAATTTACTTGCAAGTGATACAGAAACTTATAATAAATAAATCAAAAGTTTTCTTCTTTTTTTTTTCTTTTTTTTTTTGTCCTTCTCCCCAGAAAATAACGAGTGGCTTTTATAAGTGTGTAGTGCCTGGAATCTGGTACTTTACCACTTTCTGGAAGAAAAGAAACCCAACCCTCTTCCTGCTGGTGTGCCTCACGGGGTACGTACCCAGAGGCTGCTGCTACCAGTGCTATTGTCACAATTATGTTACAAAGTGTTTCCATTTTATTTGATCTTAATACTTAAAAAAAATTGAGTTTGCATCCAGAAAATAAAACATCAGTGCCGTGACCCGAGTGACAGAGAACTACTGCATGGATGTGAAGCATCAGAATCAGGCCATGAAAATGTCAATAAACAAAGGAAAATCCAAGTCTGTATTTCAAGTATTTAAAATGTCATTTTGTTTTACCACTTTTCTTATTTTAGAATGCTCCCACAGCAACCAGTAAACTAATTGGTTTTAATTTAAGTTGGAAACAAATTTCACCTTGTAGTAACCATATGCTGGTATGAAGTTAAAGACTGAGGATCCTAAGAATAAAAGGGAAACATTAGCAATCACTGGTTCCTTTAAAAGGGAACACATGTTAAATACATGTTTACAGTAGCATCAAAGAACTATGCGCACTACAACTGGACTCATCTGAGGCCAAATGGGAAACCACAAGAATGTTCACAGATACAGAAAATCCTTCATGTTGTGCTCCATAGTGGTAGCACAGGCAAGATCTAACCACCTACATCTCTGCTGCTAGCCTTCCTTGATAAAAAAATGTAGGGGAAAATTGGAAATTCAGAGCACAAGATCTACAGTTCTTTTTCATCTTCAGTGAAAAATAGGTATGTGACTGTAATTCTGCTATCTGTAAGTAGGATTCTTCCAAGCGGTGTTCTCAAAGTCCTTCATGGCTCCTCTATGTTGCTTTATTGACCGATTACAGCAGAGAGAATATGCCCTGGAATGAATCCATCAGATACAGTTCCAATAGAAAAAAATTCTTCACAAATGCAAAAGTTTTAAAATTTCCGAGAGATTCTAGATTAATGTAAAATATAATCTATAAATATATTAACCTACTTTCTATTTTCAAAACATGGAACATACCAGCCAGAGCAGCTACAACTAGCTTGAGACAACTTTCTTAAGAGATGTTGGAATACAGAATTGTTGTCTGCTTGGCATCATTCAGAATTTTTTTATACTATGAAACTTAATTTTATAATACTCCTTGCTGCTGACCATCAGAACTCAAGGATCTCTTGAATACAACCTGATCCACTTGGCAATGATCTCAGTGGATGCTCTGCCAATAGGAAAAGGAGTGGCTTGTACCATGTGAAAAATATTAGTGCCTGGAAAATATTTTCTAACAGAAATAAGTAAGATCTGCTCATTGTTTACATATATAAATAGTCAAAGTACAAACCAACACAAACTAGGTCTTGCAACACTGGAATTAAAGGCTTAAAGAAGGATTAAATTAAAGTGGAGGAGCTTTTTTGCCAAGGAAGAGCTTTTGTTATCACATTTGGTCTAGCTTTCATTTGTAGTGATTGTCAAAACTTTTTTATGTTTCAAGATCAGCCTCATATTTAGCCCAGTACTCACCAGTACAGAAGCCATCCATTCTCTCCAAGATTCTCCTACATTCATGTCCTTTCATATTTTGCTAATGGTCTAGACTAAGAGAGGCCAGGGGGATAATTTAAGTCTGATACATGTGAAAAATAATAGTGATTTGTTCCAAAAAATAGTAGAGAATGTGTACAAGGCAGTCAAGCAATCAGCTGCATGATGTGTTTCTAAGAGACGGCAGATGCTGAGGAATAACTGCCGTATACTCGTAATGATTGTGCAGCCCAGAAGGTTTGATTCCATTGTATCAGATTCGTAGCACTTGCCAGTGAACTTCAGCAGTGCATGTATCTGTGCTCCATGTGTGAGGTTCCCATTGACTTCAGAGGGAGTAACGTGCAAAGAATGAAGACAGAATATGGTCTGAAGTGGTGCTGAAATACTGCAGCTGTGATGTGTGACAATAACCATTTTATAAGAGACATAAAAATCTCAGAAATGTTCACCGAACACTACAGTGCAGCACAAGTCATCCATATCTTAACATGAGTAAATTTTTTCAGCTATGTTATGGAAAAGATTACAGATTGGACAAGCTAAGAAGACAGAACAAAGACAAAGCTTCAGAAATGACTGACAGTCTCTGGACAGGTAGAGAAAGTTCATGGAAATCAAAAAGCACAGTCTTTGTTGTCCTTAGCACAAGCTAGCACTGATGACAGTTACAGACAGACCTTTGGTCAAAGGAGTTATATAGGTTCCACTAGGAAAAAAAAAACAATAAAATAATAGAGATACATAACTTACTTGCAAGTGAACGAAAGGCCTTTGTTCCTGCTGCATCTCTTGGCACATTGCTCAGTGGTATTTAACAGCTTGGTTTTTACTTCCAGTGATTTGTTTACTTTAATGAGCATCAACTCCCCTGTTTTTTTGAAGTCGTGAAGAGGATTTCTCCTTTTTCCTTTACCCTCTGAGAAAGGAGACCAAAAAAAAAAAAAAAACCACAAACAAACAAAAAAAAAACACTGTAAGGAAGAGTGCTGAGATTAAAATGGCATTAGATATGAATAACATTTCTTAGGAATTATAGGCACACTGGTACCTAAAGCATAAAAAAATTCACAAAAATAAGGTACAAGCAGATACTTGAGAAGAATTGATTATTTCAGATGGTGCTCCCTGTTCTTAAAAAACAGAAATGGTAGGAATTATAGCAAAATTAATTTCAAATAAAGACTTGTGTAATGCTAGAAAAAGGTAAGAGGAAAGTTTTTCACCCTTTATAATTTTTTTTTTTCAGAACCCCCACAATATGCCTGATAATAATAACCTGAGATCTTATAAATATTTCTATGAAAAACTCAGGTGAAAAAGATGAACAGCAAACTTTTATCACAAATTGTGAAAAGAAGTGGAGCCTGGAAGTGACATGACATAACCATTTGTCCTTTCACGGCTCCAGTGAAGACTCAATGCGTCTGTTGTGTCCAGTTTAGGTGTGACTGAGTTAGAGCTGTTAGCCTACAGAAAAGAAGAGGAGGGGAGGCAGAGGCCATATCATGGAAATAGTCTGCACTGTTGCAAAGATTTATGCAAAAAAGAATGCACTGCTCTGGTTTCCATGTCACTGTTCAAAGGCCCAGTGGAAGCGGTATAAAATGGAGCAGGGAAGAATGACTAGAGATGTTTGGCTAAAGTGCAAGAGGAAAAGGTTTTGCTTTCACGGAATCACAGAATC